>WNHD01001179.1:0-40274 GCA_011057455.1 Ganaspis sp. Gsp50
TTACCGACATACATATAGATATATAAATATCATTAATTTTTCTACATATATATGTGTCGGTAAAATAAAAATCTACAGGAAGTTACCGCGCGGTGGGCATGTTGACGTCACATTAAAATACTCTATTATTTGTTCATCTCTTTTTATTAGGCGGACGCTTTCGAACGGACCTTTTCTACTCTATTATATCTCTATGCCCACAGTTCAGTTCCCACACAAGTGGAACCTTACGCTTACGACAAATGTAAACAGTCAAAATTCCACGTCAAATATAAAATTTCAGGATTCATCGTTAATAAGTAAAATTTGTTAATATTTTTTGGGTGACGTATTTTAAAAATGTGCATGTCATTCATTGGATGATTGTTCATTAATTCGATGTCTCATTAATGTGTACGTACATCAAATGTTCGTCTCGCATGTATTCAAGATTGTCATCATTTAGCGATTTCTTTAAACTTCAAAATATGCATCTAACATCTATTGTTACCAAGGTTTTACATTCTTATTTAAAGGTTTAACTTTACGTTCAAAAACTTTAGGACCCTTTTTCTCATTTTTTTATACAATATTGACCTTTGAACGATATTTTGAAAATAAGCTGTCAATCTTACAGTACAAAGTAAATTCAATTTTTTAAACAAAAATTTAGTACCTACAGTGAATTCTTGAACCGATTTTACAACGTAAACGCAGTGTTTGGTTCGAAAATAGAAATTAGAAATCCAAGAAAAAGGGTTCTAAAAAATAGATCGCGAAAAGTGTTTCTCATATTTTTATGAGCAAAATTACAGAAAGTACATTGTTTACATTTGTTGGCAGATTTTAAAATGGAATTAAAGTGTCAGTTCCAATCTTACGCTTGGGGAAAAAATGGCAGCGATAGTATTGTTGCTACTTTAATGAAGCCGTCCAATCCAAATATTATTTTAGATGAGAAAACTCCTTACGCTGAACTCTGGATGGGTACTCATCCCAATGGTCCATCATTTTTAAAAGAAGAAAATAAGTCTCTAGACGATTATTTGAAAGAAAATAAAGACACCTTAGGTTCTTCGGTTATTGAAAAATTCGGCCTACAATTGCCATTTCTTTTTAAAATACTTTCTGTTAATAAAGCATTGTCAATTCAAGTTCATCCAAACAAGGTAAATATTGAAATTAAAATTACTCGTAAAATTTGTGTGATAATAAATTCATGTAATAGAAGTTTTGATAATAAGAGAAAGATAAAATAAAATTAAAAATAAAATAAAACAAAATTAAAGATAAAGTTATTTTATTATAAGGTAAAATTAAAGAGATTAATATCAGTTACTGGTAATTTTTCAGAAAGAAGCGGAAGAGTTGAATAAATCACAGCCAAATATTTACAAAGACTCGAATCACAAACCTGAGCTCGCAATCGCACTCACGCCATTTGAAGCTTTATGCGGTTTCCGTCCAATTTCCGAGATCAAAAGTTATTTGCAGGCTATTCCAGAATTACGTGCCATTATAGGAGAAGATGTTATTCTTGAGCTAACAACAGTATCAGAGGCACCTCTTAATCTTATTTTAAAAAAGTGCTTCCAGAAACTTATGACCTGCGACGAAAATATCGTGGCTCAACAGTTAAAAAAATTTGTCGAAAGAATATCTAGTTTAGGTTGGTTTTTGCTTATTTGTTTATTTATTCGGAAATATTTTTAATTTCTATACCAAACGCTTTCCTGGAAAAATATTTGCATCTTTTTCAGGCCAGTTTACCAGGCAAACATTAAATGCAAATTTATTGGAACGATTGTACAGTGATTATCCAGGAGATGTGGGGTGCTTTGGAATTTATTTTTTCAATTATTTAACTCTGCAGCCTGGTGAAGCTATGTACCTCGGACCCAATGAACCTCATGCTTATCTTTCAGGAGGTAATTATTTTTCAATATTTTTCATTTTTATTTTTTGTTATTTCCATTATTAATATTATGATTATTTTTTCATTTTTATTTTTTGTTGTTTTCATTATTAATATTATTAATATTATTAATATTATTTTGCATTGCTTTTATTCTTAGTTTTCGTTCTTTTCATTGCTAATTGCTTTTCATTATTTTTTAGATTGCATCGAATGTATGGCTTGCTCAGACAATGTGATAAGAGCAGGTCTAACTCCAAAATTAAAAGACACTAAGACTTTGATAAATATGTTGAGTTACAAATGTGAACCTAGTTCTGCGAAGCGCTTCCAACCGTCTCGGGAAGATGATTGCACGGAAATTTTCCGACCTCCTGTACCTGATTTTGCAGTTGCTAGAATTACGGTAATTTATCTTTTAAATTCATTCATTTTCTTGAATTTTCAAGTTTTTAAAATTTCCATAAATTTCTTCAAAGAGGAAGTATTCTTTTAGTTCAATTTTGAAAATCGAAATTTCAAATTTATGTTTTAGATTCCCCCAGGAAGGGCATCTTATTCATTGATTCCAAGAACAGTAGGAAGTATTTTAATAATTGTGAACGGAAAGGCGGAAATTACCTTTTCCTCGACAAAAGTGCTGAGTCGAGGGTCGGTAATTTTTATTCCAGCAAATGAGCGTGTTGTTATGAAAGTTCTTTGTGGCTGTCATCCTATGTTAATGTTTCAAGCGTTTGCCAATGTCTAGAAATTTTTATCCTAGTTTGATTATTAATTGTAGTTATTATAGATTCTAGAAAAAAAATTATTTTGTCTTCCAAAGAATTTTAATTTTGTGAACTGTATATTTTTGTGGGATGAATTTACAATGTGATGTTTCCATTAAGATTGAATTAATTTACCTTTTGGAACATATCATATGTATGACATCTTTTATATTCATTTTTTATCGTTTATATTGTTTTATCGTTTATATTTGTTTTGTCGTTTGTATTCATGTTTTATCGTTTATATTCTTGTTTTATCTTTAGAATTATACCTGAATGATAAATGATTCTGATGTTTTAAAAACAAGTTTTATATTTTTTGAGACTTTTATGAATTTGATAATGTGAGAAATAAAAAAAGTTAGTCAATTTATTAATTATAAAAAGAAAATTTGTATTTTCATTTAACTAACTTTTACAAATATTAATTTACAGTTTTATAGGTATAAGATTTTTACAAGCTGCTTAATATCGAATTGAATACTATCTAATAGCTTAATAATTACAAAAATAACGGTATTTACTTATTTTAAAACAAAAGTGAGGATCGATGACACAGTCATCAAAGTTGAGTTCAGTCGGGAGTTTTATTTTAATCTGAATCGTCATCTTTGGTAGCACTGCTTTCCCCAGTCTTTTCTTCTTCTTTATAATGTCTGTATTCTGGTTTCAATTCCCACATATTTCTGTGAGGATTTTTTAGATTGTAATTGCACACTTCGTTTAATATTTCCTTTAGGTAAACCTGTGCAAATTAAGAAATAGATTTAAGAAATCGTTTAAGATATCATTTAAAAAACACCTAAGAAATCATTTAAGAATTACACTTAAAAATTACATTTAAAAATTGAAACAACTTTTAAACATGTTTTTAATTTCACGAAAGCAACTTACAACTGGTTGTCTAGTGATTTTGACTAAATCTCTGATATTGTAATATTGATGTTTTTCAAATGCGGCAAACAACATATCCATGACGGCTTCTTTGTCGCCTCTCATTTTCTTTCCTTCAGCCTTCTTCTTCTCCGCATATTCAATCTGAAAAGAAAAATGTATATATTTTCCGATATACAAAAAAACGAGTTTTTTATTACTATATTTACTTTCTTATATCTATTATAATAATAATTATATTTTTTATATACTACATTTACTATAAGATTGACTTAAATCAATAATAGATTTGCAATTTTTCATTTTCATTACTTACATTGTGTTTATGATCACTAACGGGTTTAAAGTTTTGAACAACTCTGTCCAATTGCTGAACTTGTCGGTGAGGAATAGAAGCTCTTTTAATACTCTGTTCTTTAAGTTTCATGTAGACTTTATCAGCTGAAAACCATTTAAAAATTGTTCAATACACGTTGAGTGAAAGCTTTTGTTAATCTATAAACAAATTTATTTTTAAATAGTGAGCATTTCAATTATTATTAAAATAAAAAACCTCCACACATTAATATTATTAAAATTAATGAATTATTAGTACAATTAGAATTAAAAAAAATTAGAATTAAAATAAATTAAAATTAGAATTATTAGTTATTTACCAAATGGACGACAATCTAGTTTTTGAACTATCCTTCCTTCCATATAAAGTTTTTCCATTTCTGGTACGACCTCATCTGAAGATGATGCTAAAAACGATAAAACGACACAGTTGTATAGTAAAATTAACAATAAAAGATTTTAAACAAAATAAATTTGATATACTAACGAGCAATGTGAGAAAAGACACCAAGTGTTTGTCCTGTTACACTTGAAACATCAAGTTTTAGTTGCTTTGGAATTCCTTCTTCATTTGGTTCTTTCAATAACATTATTGCTTCCGATAAACTTAAAGTAACTTCAGCTTTTTGCCCAGGTTTTCTTAAATAATAAATTTTGTGTTATTTATTACTAAGGAGTGTCTATTTCGCCAGAATGATATAAAATGTTTACTCGAGAATAAATACGAAGCGTAACAAATGTATATAAAAACTGGAATTTATATCTAATATTTACTTTAAACATTTGTATTAACGCCTGTTGTATTAATATGTCAAATCATAATCTAATTATGAAGAATAATAATCTCATCATCTAATTTATTTTCAAACACTTACTTATTTATTTTGAGTTTTCCAACCTCAATGTTCCCAGGGGCTTTTTCCCATCTATTTGCTACAAATTTAGGTATTTTCACAAGCCAAACACCTCGACCTGCATTACTTAAATCTAAATCCTTCTCTACATGAGGTACAGACATTATTAAAAATGTGTTATTTATTACAATTAAGACAATACTTAAGTACGTGGTACTTCCTAAACTTATCTAAACTCGTGGAAAAAGATGACAGACCTCGCTGTCATGTTTGACGCGCGCGCATATTTGAGAAGTATTGCCAACCGTTTTATAGTAAAAAATGAAAATCAGGAGTGGGCACCAATGTTTGGTTACTAATTATGGGGTTTTTTCTCCAGAATAAACAGCTATTAAGGCGTTTTCACACTTCTATTATTCTGGAAAATTGTTATTAAAAATAGTCCGTTGGAGTAAGAAAGATAAAAAAACACTTTGACGACTTAATGTATGCTTTTCTCTCTTCTTTCAACAGGTTTTTCCAGCAAACCCGAAGTTGTTTGCAGTCTTGCAGTTGTATGTATGGTGCTTTAGTTCCATGGTGTTTTTTTATTAGCATTGTTGCCAACTGTAAATGCATTTTCACAGCATTTTCCAGGAATTGAAAATCAGTTGTAAATTGCGATTACACGATTTACTCCAACTTTTCCTAATGTAAACTTTGTTAATGTAAACTACAATTTTAATGCTAAGAAATTTTAGTATTAAATTTACTGTGGTTCATTTGTTCCTGTAAATTACAATTCTAAAAACTTACATTGTCTTTGAGTATAATTGTATTGAAATACTTATAATTTTCAGTGTCAATTGATGTTAAGTGCTGGCTGTTTTCATTTTGGTGCGTCGTGAGCAATATTTCTGATCTTTTGAGTGCGCATCCGTTATCATTGGTTATTCCTATTCGCAGGAAGAAGTGTATGAAAGATCTTACTAAATAAAAAAAAGTAATTTATGTCAAGAAAAGTTTACGCTGTTATGACAGTCAATTTTATTTTAACAAGCACGCTTTAAGATTTTTCAAGACGTAGAAGCTGAAACAAGCTTTATTTTACATTATTTCAAATAAAAATTAACTCATTGACCTGTTTAGAGCTTTTTTTATACTTTAAGAACGTCATCATAGCTTTAACAGGTTAAAAAAGACGTTAGACGATAAAAGCATTTTATTCCAATCTATCACAAAGTGAAGGTTTACAGTTTAATCACACAATGCCATATTTATAAATTCCAAATTCTTAAAATTCAGTTAAATTACGGTTTTATAAGCACTCTTATAATTCAATGTGCTTCACGTAAAGGGGTGAAATTTTCAGTAATTTTTTGTTTTCAACAAAAATAGTACAAAAAAATTCATGAGTGGTTTTAAAATTGAAAATTCACGTCTATTAGAATTTTGAAAATAAATATAAACGAAGAAGCAAAATTTCAATCATCTTTTATTTTAGGGTTATTTTTCTTGACCTACTGAAAGCAAATCTTCATTTCATTTAAAAGAATTTTTAAACAATGTGCATTCATTTTAAAAGTGAAAGAACTGCGTCGTTGAATTAATAATTGATTATTCTCTCTGGACTGAATCGCAACATTGCTTTTCAAAATTTTTATTAATTCATTATTGAATAATTATATTTTTAATGATTACAGGATTCTGTAGATAATTTCCTTCACAATGCAAGTATTTATAATTGCGTTAAGCAAGATGGTGAATCCATTCTTTGGGTTTTAATGGGAGTATGATCCAGCGTCTAAGAACCAGTTTCATTGCCTTAATTTCCACACCTGGTGCAAAATGCCAGCAAAACAGAGAAAAATAGCCATTATGGGTTATAGATCCGTAGGTGGGTGGATTTTTCAGTATGAAATTATAAAAATGAATTCTTTGTGAAAAAGAAAGAAAAATTGAATTTGAATACAAGAAAATTTGGTATACCGAAAATTTAATCTGAATATACAAAAAATTGAATTTGATTAAAAAGAAAATTGAATTTGAAACAAATTGCTTTCATTCGTAGCTTTTATGTTCAATAAATTATAATAAATTATGTAAATTATAATAAAGTGCTGAAATTCTAAATAAAATGTTTTCTGTTCTAGGAAAATCTTCGCTTAGTATTCAATTTGTTGAGGGACAATTTGTGGACTCGTATGATCCCACAATTGAAAATAGTAAGAAGTACCTGTATCTTGCACGCAACTTCACAGATATTTAATTCCACCGTTAGTATTTCCTAATGGGAAATCGCGTTCTGAAACCCAAAACAATCCTTGATTCTACTTTTTTTGGTTATGATAGAGAAGAGAATTTTTATGACCTAAAGTAACCAATTAAAAAGTCTCCTAATCCATGATTTGAAATCACGCTTTTTAGTTTTTATTCTCCAGTAGTTATAGTTAGAAGTAGTTAATTCTTTATCCAGCTAATATTGTCATAATTATAAAAATAATTAATTAAATGGACAGTATTTTGTTCAGTATCAAGCAGCATTATTAGCCATTATAGAGTAGCTAGTATTTTTCTTTATTCAGAATCTAGTATTTTACAATTCAGTAGTTTTTCTAGTCTTTAGTTATTGTCCAGTAGTTTTTGTCCCGCTTTAGTGCTTTTCACAGAATAGATTTTTATTTTCTTTACTGTTTATTTTTCTATAACTAAAAATCTGCCTGTTTTTTCAGAATAGAATTTGATGTTTATTTTTGAGGTTATTTACTTTGAATGTTTTTTACTTTTGACGTTTATTTACTTTTGACTTTTATTTACTTTTAACTTTTATTTACTTTTGAAGTTTATTTACTTTTGACTTTTATTTACTTTTAACCTTTATCTACCTTTGAAATTTATTTACTTTTGACGTTTATTTTCTGTTGACCTTTATTTATACTTGTCGTTTATTTACATTTGACGTTTATTTATTAATTTATTGTTTTGTCTTAAGAAAGAAATCTGCAATTGAGAACCTTGTAGTCGTAAAGAATGGTTAATAAGTCCTTGATTTGTGCAAAGTTGAGGGTTAAGTTTTGTAAACAAATACGCATTTGTTGTTTCAGCGTTTACAAAGACAACACGTGTCAATAGTCAAGATTATGAAGTTAAATTGGTCGATACGGCCGGTCAAGATGAATACAGTATATTTCCAACGCAGTACTCGATGGACATTCATGGCTACGTCCTAGTATATAGTATAACTAGTGCAAAAAGTTTTGAAGTTGTGCAAATCATTTATGATAAATTACTAGATATTACAGGCAAAGTCCAGTAAGTTATTTTTACATTCTTTAATGCTTCCTAGTTTTCTTATTTTTAGCTTTCTTTGTTCTTATAAACGACAAAAGTGTTTACCATTTTTTTTATCCTTTCAGTGTACCTATTGTCTTGGTAGGAAATAAAACCGATCTTTACGTAGACAGAATGGTTACCACCGAACAAGGTAAACGTTTAGCCGATTCGTGGCGTGCAGTCTTTCTTGAAACTAGTGCTAAACAAAATGAGGTACGTTCATTTCAAAAACGCCATTTTTTCGCAATTTCCAGCTTTTTTTTACATTGTGAAGTAAATTTCAATTTTTTCGTTTCGTTAAAAAGATAGACTTCCTGTAAATTGAAATAATTAAAATAAAGATAATTAAAATACAAATAATTAAAATACAAATAATTAAAATAAAAATAATAAAAATAATTAAAAATAATTGAAAATAATTAAAACAGTTAAAATTAGTGATACTTTTTATTTAAAAAAGAGAGGAAAATGTGCAGAAAGTGATTAAAATTGTACGTAATTTTTCAGTCTGTTGCTGATATATTTCACACTCTACTCACGGAAATAGAAAAAGCTGACGGCAACGTGCAAGAGAAACAAAATTGCGTTATTTCCTAAATGGCTGAACAAAGTATTTCGGAAAATTGTCATGAGGGAATCAATACTCAAGAAAATACCGATGAATGCAGTGCTAAATGGTCTTTATTTTCGATTCACAAAACATGGCTTTTAAAAAGCAGAAAAGGGTGCATAAGAAATTATAATGACAGTGACAGTTCGTGGATAATTTATTTTAGATTACCATAAATCAATATATTTATAAAGAAGAAAACCAGAAGATTAAGCATTGAATTTCACATGCATAACGATCATTTAGTTTACCGGTTTTGTTTTTGGTTTTTTACTACTATTATTAACTTTCAGTTTAACGTTTTCTTAAGTGAGGATGTCCATATCAAAACGAGTTCAAAAAGTTAAAAACTACTCTTTTCTTTAAAAGAATCTATTTTATAATGTGTAATCTTCATTAAAATGAAGCAAGGTGTGAGAAATTTATATGTGTTTTTTAAATTTATGTGGAATTTTAGAATAGTTTTTTTTTTATTAAGAAAAATGTAACAAGGCATTAAAAAAGTGAAAAGAAAGCAAAGTACATTTGTTAAAAATGATCATTTGTCATTTTGAACTGGACTTACTCATTGTATATTTGAGTATTTTTACTGAGGCATTAAAAAAGCATTGCGTGACTTGATTGTGTGACGCATTCTCTATCACACCGTATGTACGTACACTGTATGCAATGAAACTGTAAATACGAAAAAAGATTCTGACGTCAGGTAAACGCCAGGATATTTAAAAGAACCAGAAAATAAAAAAGATTTAAGTTGAAGCTTTCTTTATTATTTCAAGCACGAAACTTTCCAGAAACACAAAATTAACTGTTACGAGTTTCTGATAAAATATTTACGTGCCCGCGTCACTTTCATTAAAATCAACTTAATCTAGTTTCACATCAACCTGAATGTGAAAACAATTTTTGTTTTCTTTTTGTCAATTATTATTTTAACTATTTGAATCATTTCTATCAATTGACGTTTAAATAATAAATAAATCCTACGTTTAAATAAATTATTACCTACGTATTTATTATCTATTTTAAAAATCTAGTTTAAATCTATTTCAAAAATCTATTTTAAATATATTTTAAAAAAGAACCTTGGAATTACAAAATTAAGGATAATTTTAAGGATATGTTTTGAAATCCAAATTACATGAAATAATTAAATTTTTTAGAAGAAAATTTACAAAATTACAAAAAAATTTACCCATTTTTTTAAAACTATTTTAGTTAAACAAAAATGGGTAATTTAAGGAATTGACTGGTAGAGATAAAGAAAAATGACATGATTATCTGAACATGAAAGATACCATTTATTTATCATCTTTTGGGACAAACAAGTTTACAGGAAAAGGACACTTTGAATAAAACGCAACTGCCAATCATTAGCAGGTTCAAAGATATACATAAAATGGATTGTTAAAATGTAATCGTCATCACCCATATTTGTTATCTGTCATCTAAACGACATAATTATTATATTTCACAGCGGTACAAACGATCATAATAGGAATAGAAACACTTCAAAATTTAGGAATAGTACCCACAAGTACATTTTGCTTGTTTTTCACAATGCCTAAATTTATTGGTTATCAACGATTAAGCACCTCGAAGTCTCAACGAAAAGCGTTTTAGTATCTTCGAAGGAATTTCAAACTTGAAATATCACTCGATAAAATTCGACAATGATCACATAATAAACTAGTAAGATACAAACAGGAGATTTGCAGGCAAATATCGTTAAGCTCAAATGTTACTTAACTTCTATTCTTGTCGAGCGCAATCAGTAATTTAAAACTCTCATCGAATTTCAATTACTCTTAATTCCTTTTAAACAATTAAATTAATTGCCACTAATTTATATCCTTAATGAGTGGTATTTAATCTTTTAATTTCATCCTTCAATTTCATCCTTCAATTTCATCTTTCACATTTTCAATTTCATCCTCTTACATTTTCAATTTTATCCTTTTACATTTTCAATTTAATCCTTTTACATTTTCAATTTAATCCTTGAATCCTTCCATAAAATTGACATTGAACAATATTGGCAAGCAACTAGAATATTAAACGGAAAAGCGACGTCTAAACGCTTAACGTGCGAATTTTTCACATCTTAAAGAATAAAAAAAGAGAATTTTAACAAAGATATAGAATAACATTTTAGACAAATGTCTCAATTCATTTTGGGGGGCAGGGCTAATCACAATATTTAAAAAAGACTCTCTTTTGATTGCTTACAATTTAAAAACATTTTATAATTTACGAGTTCTCTAATTAATCCTCGAGAAGCTGAAATCTCTATCACAATAAACTTTCGTAGTTTGTATAATGTTACAAATTGAGAATTCAACTCATGAGTGTTTCTATTTTTTCTCAACACTTATTACATAGAAATTCAAGTCTATTAGTTCGAGCAAGAGACACAAATACTCTATTATTCACGAAAATGGACTGTCCTTGCGTGGATAAATTATGCAAAATCAAAATTTACACAATAAATTAATTAATTTAAACAAGCCAAACAACTTAAAACGTTAAATTACAAAAAAAAACTCCCTCAGCGAGGGAGTCGGAAAAGAAAGAATAAAAGAAAAAATTCAGTCGATTCATGCATCGTCACTTCTGAATGTGAGAGCTCAAATTGCCGATTATCAAGAATTAAATTCCTTGAATTCGAAGAGAATTTCTTCGCAAAGATCAGTCTCATCCGAGCTCCAGTGATTAGCCTCGCGATTCATAATAGTGGTGCATCGTCAATTGATTCTACATTATAAAAAGCGAATTTTCTTTTACTTATTGAGCAAGTCTCTAAACGCTTTTCCTTTGTCTAACTAGCGGACTAAGAGTAAAGCTACGCAATATTACATTAAAAACGCCTCTGCGTCCTGCTTCGAAAGCGCTGTCGCGTCCTTACACTTAATCATTCTAAAAGTTCGCTATAAATTCGTTATACACATTATTACGGATAGTAGCAGTGACACGGCATAGTTACAAAGATTAACGATTATTATTACTATTCCATCATTAGAAGCAAATCGTACAAACATTTCATGGACATTTTTTTTACGAATCATTAATAATAAAAAGGCACACTCAATAAACAAGATGTACGAGGATCTTCACTAAATTTTATCCCAAGAAATAATCCAATTTCAAAACTTTCTACGTCATTATTTTCTTTTTTCAACAATCTAATAAACTGATTTTCAAATTTGTATACTAATATCATTCCTCTATCAATTTTGTAAACTAATTTCATTTCTCTATCAATTTTGTAAACTAATATCATTCCTCTATCATTTTGCGAACTAATTTCATTTTTCTCTATATAAAATTTGTGAATTAGATTTTTCTCTGTGAACTTTTTAAACTTCATTTTTCTCTACAAATTTTTTGAAGTAATTTTATTCTTCTTTGTCAAATTGTTAACGCTATTTCATTTTTTTCCAATTATTAAAATTATTCATTTCTATCAGTTTATTAAACTATTTTCAGTTTTCTGTCAATGTAGTTAAACTAATTATTGAGCGCTCAAGAACACGTGATTTTTTTCTCATTGCACCAAAACTGACAAATTTTTTTCAAGAGAATTTGAGAATCGTTGACAATCATAAACAATATGTAGAGAAACAATTTAATTAAACAACAGTTATAAATTCTCGATAATACGAATACAATTCTACCTTTTGATTTCCGTTTTATAAATCAAAATGAGTGATTAAAAATGAGGAAAATGCTATTGAAAATCAGAATGATTTAAATTCACGATTGTGATTTGAATCCACAATTATTTAAATTCACGATTGTGATTTGAATCCACATTTATTTAAATTCACGATTGTGTTTTGAATCCACATTTATTTAAATTCACGATTGTGATTTGAATCCACAATTATTTGAATTCACAACTATTTAAATTCACAATTATGATTTCAATTCACAATTATGATTTAAACTAAAATCTATTACAATTTCAATTCACAACTATTACGATTTAAATTCACAATTACAATTATTAATTAAATCGTTAAATTGTAATTTAATTGTAATTTATTTTAATTGTAAAATTTATTAGTTTACACGCGAATTTTTAATCACTGCGTTATAAAACGTGTACAATAATTGATTAATTCGATAATAATCTGAAGTTTGGAATTTTTCTTGGGATTTAAAAGTTGATTATAATTATTTTTGTAGACGCAATTCGTTTGACGTTCGCTTCGAAGCAGCAACTGCAGTTTTTGACGAGAAACGACGAAAATTCGTCCTTCGATACTACAGTCGGCGTTTATTTTGACAGCCTTTTCAAGCCTGTATAATAGTAATAATAATAATAATAATGAAAATAATATTAATTAATACAATATATCGTTATTTGGAGCCCTTGGGCGCAGTAGGTACAGCGTTATTGTTGACAATTATAACGGACCCTAATTAATAGGTAGTATTATTATAATTATAAGGTACAATATGTGCACGGTGGTCGTTGTGTGACAATGTGAGACGTGAGTGTCGTCGCGCTCTGAAGATATAATAATGCGCCTCTTTCGAGAATAAGTAACTTCCTCTGAAAAAGCAATTTTTCAAATTAAATCAACATTCTCAATTTCAAACTCCCAAAACAAAAAAACTCCCAAACAATTCGAAATTCCCAAACGAAAAAATTCCCAAAGGAAAAAATTTCCAAATGAGAATATTTCCAAACAAGAAAATTTCCAAATGAGAAAATTCGAGAGCACTTTTTTAATTGGATTTTCAATTGAAGGAAATTAAATAAAAATTTGCGGTAAAATTACATTTTAACATGAAAGCTTTTTAGGAAACGGAAACTTGTTCTCGATTTGATGCGCACGGAGTATATAAAGGTTTCTACCACAGCCCATTTAATGATATATATCATTTACACATATATATTAATATTATTATCGTTACGTGATATATTATATTTTTTTAATAATTAGTACATACGTATAATACAATTAACGTAAAATATAAAAAAGGACAAAAAAGACGTATTCTTTGTTAAAACTGTGACACCTGTCAGCCCCGAAAAATTCACTAATCAATCTAATTTTCATCTATCGAAAAGCACGCTCTTTAAACACACTTTCTCATATACTCAAAAACACAAAAAAAAATATTTTAATTTTCTATTATCATAGTAAAAAGTAAATAAAAATGCCAATGTTTCAAACAAGGCAGTTTCTAAATCAACTGTTTAATTGGGCCAAAACTTGCTCCAGGAAAAACGTCACCTCGACAAAATTTTTGATAGCAACAATATTTTCCTGTCGATCAAATTACGTTAACAAAATTTTCATGTCGACAAAATTACATCAACAAAATTTTGATATCGAGGAAATTTTTGATGACGCGTTTCCCTTCAAGTTTAAAACGTGCTTACGAAGGAATTGCTACTATTCGGAAAGACAAGCGGCAAATACTGATTATATCAGAAGAATAATTCACTTAGAAGCACGACGTAAAAATCTACTGTTCTAAACTGTCACGTCAACTAGTGGAAGTTAAATTGCACTACTGAAAATAATGACTATAAAGCTATATGAAAAATCCTCAAAAGGAAGACGGAGAAGAGGCGACGACCGCACACTTCCTTTCTCCGAATAATCTTTTTTCTTCATTTGTTCATCAGGCTTCGAACTAACAATAAGTTTCAATAAAGTATCAAAATTTCTGATTACACCTGTAGCACATGTAAAAGATCGACGGAACACGATACCGTCTTTTGGAGAGTCACAAAAAAGCCGCTCGACTCTAGAACTAAAAAAAACTCATTATTACAAGCACAAAATAAATAAAAACTAAACAAGATTCGTTTCAATAATGCGGTTAAAGCACGAGGAAAGCTCAGGATTGTCCTTATTTTGGCAGTCATCTAAAAATCAGTTCATTTATCATCAAAATACTTATGTAAAAAATCTTTTTATTTCAATCTTCTCTTTATATTCATCTTCATTTTACTTTCATCTTCATTTTACTTTTATCTTCATTTTACTTTTATCTTCATTTTATTTTTGCCTTCATACTATTTTTATCTCCAATTTATTTTTATCTCCATTTTACTTTCATCTTCATTGTATTTCAATCTTCATTTCAAAATAAATAATCGTTTACAAAACAGTTTAATCAAAAAATTACTTTTGCACCCAAAAACACTATTCTACCAAAATAAAAAAACATTCTATTCTATACCTAATCTTCAAAGACACGAATATTTCTTTTTCAAAAATGGACCTTGATTTTTTTCATCGCGTTCATTTTCCTTGTGCTTTTCCGGCGCCTGGTTATTTTCATGAAGAAATTGTGTTTCTCCAAACCAAAAAAAATAATAATTCTCCCTCCATGAGGTAACAAAATAATTGGACAAGTCTTCAAGAATAAATAATAATTCTAAATCTATCTCTTGTTCTTGGTGCGAACTAAGAAAGCGAAATATAAAGAAGAAATAACGAGCAAAACTATCGAAACTTGATTTTTTAACGGTAACTAAACATTCTGACTAATTCTCAACAATTATATATATATATATATATAGTTATTTATTTATTTATAGCGACTATTGAACGCTAGATTAATATACGTAGCAACGATTCCACTGGCAAAAAACGAGAACTATCCCCTAACTTGACTACAGCACCCTTAAATCATTGCTAAATTCTACCGGAGAATGTCGTAATTTAAATTCTCGACGACGACGGCACTCTCGATCTTTTTTCATTAAAAGTCTTTGTCACGGAGAAATATTTCGGAAGTCATAAAGCAATGATACTCTCCTTTTTGTGAAAATAAGTTCACCTATCTACAAACATTTTACGCAATTTTCGTTTCACTTTTTGTTTTTTAAAGCAGTTCTAAATTTTTTTTTTAATAAAAAAATACAATTTTTGAAATTTCATTTTATAGTTTACTTCAATAATCAATTTGATTTCCTACAGAATAATTTTATGATTCACAGACTCATTTATTTAGCAATGTAATTTAATGTTACTTAACAATGCAGTTTCATAATGCAATTTAAAGATTAAATTTAATAATACAATCAGTCAGTGGAATTTAATAATATAATTTAATAAATGTAATTTTTTATTGTAATTTTATATTGTAATTTTATATTGTAATTTAATAATGCAATTTAATAATGCAATTCAATAGTGTAATTTAATAATGTAATTTAATAATGCAATTTAATAGTGCAATTTAATACTGCAAATTTAATAATGCAATTTAATAATGCAATTTAATAATGCAATTTATTAATGCAATTTAATAGTGCAATTTAATAATGTAATTTAATAATGCAAACATTTATTAATGCAATAAATATTTAATTTATTAATATATTAATTTTATTTAATAGTGTAATTTAATAATGTAATTTAATAATGCAAAAATTTATTAATGCAATTTAATAATGTAATTTTATAATGCAATTTAGTAGTGCAATTTAATTATGTAATTTATAACGCAATTTAATAATGTAATTTAATAGTGCAATTTAATAATGCAATTTAATGATGCAATTCAAAATTGCAACTTACGAATTAATTGACTGAAATTTAATGATCAATTTGATTTTAATCCAACAATGGAAATTGATAATTTATATATTATTTTAATTTTTAATAAAACTTTTAATCCATGAATGTAAATCGCGGTTTTTAGGATTCGATTAACGTAAATCAATAGCTCAAGGGCTAAATTTTTAATTCAATATTGCGATTTCGTGAATAATTAGTTAAATATTTAAATAATTTAATTTTTAAATACAAGGAACTTGATTCTCACAAAAAGAGAAACTCCTATCGCATTTCTACAAACTCTACGAAACTAGTTTTATTTTAAGATAAATCCTTACGGAGAACACACTAAGAATCAAATTATAAAAAATATGGAATACGGACCTGAAGATAAATTGATTTCATTGAAATTTCATATTCCCTAAAAGAATCGCAAAAATTAGTTAATTTATTTAAATGATCACAAGGCTCCAAAATTAATTAAATCAAACAAATTAAAAGACAAACAAAACTAAAAGCAAAATAATTTTTCAAAAATCCCCTTCAATTGTAAATGATTTTTTAAATTGTATCCCTTTAATTAGCCGTGTTTTTTTAAATTATAAATATCCCTTTAATTAACGATGTTCTTTTAAAAAGATGTTCTTTTAAAAGATGTTCTTTTAAAAAAATGTTTTTTTAAAACAATGTTCTTTTAAAAGATGTTCTTTTAAAAAAATGTTTTTTTAAAACAATGTTCTCTTAAAAAAATGTACTTTTAAAGAAATGTTCTTTTTAAAAAGATGTTCTTTTAAAAAAATGTTCTTTTAAAAAAATGTTCTTTTAATTATTTAAATATCCTTTTTATTAACAATCTTCTTTTAATTATAAACATCCCTTTAATTATAAATATTTTTTTAAATATAGATATTCTTTTAAGCATAAATATTCCGTCAATTATAAATACCCCTTTAATGATAAATACCCCTTTAATGATAAATAACCCTTTAATGATAAATAACCCCTTAATCGCTAACACAAAATAACTCTTTGATTATAAATATAAATAACCCTCTAATTATAAATTAATTAAATGATAAATATTCCCTTAATTACAGACATTTAATTATAATTAATTTTATAAATTTTAATTATAAATATAAATAACAATAAATTCATCTGTCAGGAAATTTTAAAGCTAGAATCGAACATTAATATCGTTGGTTAAAATCGTTAATAAAATTGATTAAATGCTTGTTCGCCTCATGCAATTGATTATCGTCTTAGGTCCATATTCAGAAAAACTGAAAAATTTCATCGAAAAAACAAAAACAAAAAATTATCATCTACACCTAAACGTCAAATACCTAATACTATTTTCAATTTACGCGTACTAACAGATGCATTTTAACATCCTGTCGAGTTTGGGTATACTCTAAAATTGCAATCAGCAATTATCTAAAGAATAACTACTGCTAGAGTTTCGACACGATTGAGTACGTCACAATCTACAGACTAAAGACTTCTTTTAAGAAATTCCTATCCAAGAAAAAAACCTAGCTAAGTCTTGTCAGATAAACGCCGGAGGCAAGATTCATCCCATCAACAAAATTCGCCACTTATTATTTCAAAACCAAAACTTTTTCACTACTTTTCATAACTTTTTATAACTTTTTTTAAAAGTTTCTTCTTTTTGTAAGATTTACTCTCTTTTTTTAAGACAAAAAATTTTTTCTCTTTGTCATTCTTTCAATGTTTAATGTCACTTCTGCTGCTCAAAGTAACTTTTTATGTTTAAATGAATTTTTCGCGTTTCAAACAATTTTTGTTAGTTTAAATAAATGTTACTTTAAGTAAATGTTACTCTAAACAAATGATAGTTTAATTAAATGTTACTTTAAGTAAATATTACTTTTAATAAATGATAGTTTAAATAAATGCAACTTTAAGTAAATGTTATTTTGAATAATTGTTACTTTGAATAAATGTTATTTTGAATAAATGTTACTTTAAATAAATGATACTTTGAATAAATGTTATTTTAAATAATTATTACTTTGAATAAATGTTATTTTGAATAATTATTACTTTGAATAAATATTATTTTGAATAATTATTACTTTGAATAAATGTTATTTTGAATAAATGTTACTTTAAATAAATGACACTTTGAATAAATGTTATTTTGAATAATTGTTACTTTGAATAATTGTTACTTTGAATAAATGTTACTTTGAATAAATGTTACTTTGAATAAATGTTACTTTGAATAAATGTTATTTTAAATAAATGTTGTTGCTTTAAATAATGTTTATATCTTCAAATAAATGTTGCTTCCAGAAACAAATATTATTTGAAGCAAATTTTGACATTTAAAATAATCATTGATACTTGAAATACTTTTTTTGTACTCGAAATAATGTCTCATTTTGCTATATTCTATTGATCCTAAAAACAATTGAAAAAATTTCTTTTTGATAGATTCTACAGATCACAAAAATTGAAAAAATGTCTCGTAGAAAGATTCTACTGATCACAAAAATTGAAAACATTTCTCGTAGATAGATTCTACTGATCACAAAAATTGAAAACATTTCTCGTAGATAGATTCTACTGATCACAAAAATTGAAAAAATCTCTTGTAGAGATCCTATTGACCACAAAAATGGAAAAAATGTCTCGTAGATTCTACTGATCGTAAAAACAATAGAAAAACTGTCTTGAATTGGCAGATTGGATGGTTTGTAAAAAGAATTGAAATTGGCAGATAAGTGGCGAATTTCGTGTGCAGATGAAATATATTTGCGGCACCTTGACGGTCGTGGGATCGACTCGATTCGACGAGATCTCTTTTCATCTAAAAACCGTCTTGTTCGCTTCTTTTCTTTCTTCCTCAATAAAGCATCGTCTCTCTACTTGGATTTTCCTTAAGATAAATATTATTGTAAGATAATCGTTGTACAATGTTCTAGTGGTCCACAAATCGAGCAATTAAGTTTTCTCTGCAGTTTGCCATCGCTCGCTCCTTTCAACGGATATATAGATATTCAACTCTAAACGAAACAAATATTGTAACAAGGTTCCCCCACAAGGATAAGGCTATTTCCAACGACTCAAAGAGCTGCCCGATAGTCTTCACTTGGCGATTCTTGTGCGCTTCTCCACGTCAAATTACTTCCAATCTACACCCAAGAAATACCAATCTAGAATCCATCATTTCAAATAACTGAAACAATTTGACAAACAATTAATTAAAAAATTATATATCAATATCTGAAACAATTAATCAAAAAATTACATATCAACGTCTGAAACAATTTGACAAACAATCAAAAAATTATATATCAATATCGTATTGATACGAAAAAATGATATTAATGCTAAAAATTATACTAATTAAATTGGAGATCTATCGACCAAAAACAATTAACAAAATTTTGTCAAAATCGATAAATTATGAATAAAAAAAAGAACAAAGAAAACGTAAATTACGATCGACAATCGTAAAATAACGTTTGAAATGAAAATTGAACGAAAATTATTTCTGCGAATTCTAGAAGGATATTAAACGAGTGAAATGGTCACTGTCGTGTATCCCTGAGAATGTTGACTCAAACTTGGGAAAAGAGATCTTGACGTTTTCGAATCGAGCAATAGACTCTGGGGATATCAAGGTCCGTCGCGAGAAGGCCAAAACTATCGAAACATCGAGGATTGATCGTCATCGACTATCCTAGTTGGGAAACGAGTGACGATCAACTTATCAACTACTATCATTAATGCGCTTAATTGCGCCTAAAATTGACGTTGACACACCAAACAGTCCTCTAACGTTAGAAATCTTTCTCCTAACCGAGCAACGTGGATACCGACGACACGATATTACATAATTTTACGACAAGTTTTTGCCGAAAAGCAAAAGACCACTAACTCTTTCAAGAGAACCGCTGAGCCTCTTTCATTTCACTATATATCAAATTTTAATCATATTTCTACATTTTAATCATATTTGTTAATTCTAATCATATTTGTAAGTTTAACCGTAATTGTGAATTTTCATCACATTTGTAAGTTCAAACGTGTTTGTAAGTTCAATTGTATTTGTGAGTTTAATATATTTGTGAGTTCAGTTATATTTGTAATTTCAATTATATTTGTAAGTTCAATCATATTTGTGTTTCAATCATATTTGTGTTTCAATCTTATTAGTAAATTTAATCATAATTGTGTTTTAATCGTGTTTGTAAATTCAACGTTTGTAATTTCGAATAATTGAATATAGTTTAAAAGAGAAGAAATCTAAAAAAATGAACGAGTTAATAAAAAACGTCGAGTTATTTAAAAAGCCGAGTTGATAGAAACTTCGAATTATTTAGAACGTCGAGTTAATAAAAACGTCGAGTTAATTAAAAACTTCAAGTTAATAAAAAAAATTCGAGTTAATAAAAACTTCGAGTTAAAAAACTCCGAATTTATAAAAACTTCGAGTTACAAAAAACTCCGAATTTATAAAAACTCCGAATTTATAAAAACTTCGAGTTAATAAAAACTCCGAATTTATAAAAACTTCGAGTTAATAAAAACTCCGAATTTATAAAAACTTCGAGTTAATAAAAACTCCGAATTTATAAAAACAAACTCCGAATTTATAAAAACTTCGAGTTAATAAAAACTCCGAATTTATAAAAACTTCGAGTTAATAAAAACTTCGAATTTATAAAAACTTCGAGTTAATAAGAACTTGGAATTAAAAAAAAGCTCCGAGTTAATAAAAATCATCGACTCAACAAAAAAAACACCGATTTATTGAAAAAACCCGAATTAATGAAAAACACCAAGTTAATAAAAAATTCTAATTTCTCCAATTAATTAAAAGAAGAAATAGGATCACGCGCAAGACCCGAAGGTTTTGCAAAAATTTGATAATGAGAGCATTCTAATCACTGTTTACACGTTTCAGACTTACGGCTATTTACAATTGATTGTAAAAATGATAATTAAAATGTTCGCGAAATTTCTGGACGACGACGCGCAAGTGCTATTGATAATAAACTATTTTTACTCCAATAAAGCAAACATCCGAATATCAGTCTGCGCGAACATCTGTGCAAGAAAAATCCTTGTTATCATTAAATTACGAATTAATCCATTAATAAATCTGTCGACTTGTTTTTACCTTTTCTGCCTATCTAAATGTAACGGTAAAAAGCGAAGATTAAATTACACAATAGATATATACATGTATATATCTATATATATAATAATATATATAATATATATGTATCATATAGAACGCGCGTGCATACACGAATGCACGAATGTATTATATCATTATTATTATTAATTATAATAAATAAATAGATAAGGTACTCTGGTCGGTTGTGCAGTGTCTCGTTTCCAATTCTCATCAACCCTTAATCTATTCGCGACTTATTCGCTAAATTCTTAACATTGCAAAATTTACGGCTGCATGCTTATTATTTTAAAAATTGCACAAGTTTTACTTTCTGAAAATCAACTTTCTCATTATTCGATAAATTGCAAAAATCCCCCATAGGCAATTGAAAAGGAAAAATCGATAAGGCGAGCACTAACGCGATTTGCTAGTTAGCAAGAATAACAATTTGTTAGAATTGACAGTTTTTATGGAAATACTGAGAAATTGTAAGAAAAGCAAGCATGTTGTTAGAAGAACTGACAAGTTTTAAAAAATACTGACAATCTTTCAAAAATACTGACAATTTTTCAAAAAGACTGACAATTTTTCAAAAGAACTGATTATTTTTTTAAAAAAACCGGCAATTTTTTTTTAAAAAAGACTGCCAAATTTTTGAAAAGAACTGAAGAATTAGCAAAAAAAACTAGCAATACGTTAGAACAATTTTTTAAAAATTCTAAAAAATTGTTGGAAAAACTAACAATTTGTTGAAACAATTTTTTAAAAATTCCGTCAAATTGTTAGAAAAAACTAATAATTTGTTCAAATAATTTTTTAAAAATACTGACTAGCAATTTGTTAGAAGAATTGACAAGTTTTTCAAAAATTGACAAATTGTTAAAAAAAACTAACAACTTTTTTAAAAAGACTGACAATTTCTTTAAAAATACTGGCAATTTTTTTTAAAAAAAACTGACAATTTTTTTAAAAAGACTGACAATTTTTTAAAAAGACTGGCAATTTTTTATAAAAGACTGGCAATTTTTTTAAAAATACTGATAATTTTTTAAAAAGACTGACAATTTTTTAAAAAAGACTGGCAATTTTTTTAAAAATACTGATAATTTTTTAAAAATAATGACCATTTGGCAATTTTTTTAAAAATACTGATAATTTTTTAAAAATAATGACCATTTTTTAAACATAATTTTTTTTCAAAAGACTGACAATTTTTTAAAAAAATTGGCAAGTTTTTAAAAAGGACTGATAATTTTTTAAAAATAATGACAATTTTTTAAACATAATTTTTTTAAAAAAGACTGACAATTGTTTAAAAGGACTAACAAATTGTTAGAAGCACTAGCAATTTGTTTGAAGAACAAACTGAATTTGTTAGTGAATACAATTAATTTACTGATTTGATGGTCCTCAATTTACACTATCTTTAGTTTAAATTGACTAACTTTAACTCGAGTAGACTAACTTTCGATTACAGACTATTTTCAATTCAAATACACAATCACTTATCAAAAGATTCCTTGTTGATTCAACTTTCATTATCGAAATATTTAGAAATAGACTCGAGAAAATTTAATCCACTGACATAATTTCACTTACAAAAAAAAATTCCGATTCAAAATACAACGTCTAAAGTTTTCCTCCGACAAAAAATCCAAAATCCCTTTTTTAAAGCTTCCAAAATTTCGATATAATTCACCTTTACTAATTTTAATCTACTTTTATCCAATATAATCCATCCTTTTTAATTTTAATCCATCTTTATTGATTAAAATTCATTTTTATTTATTATAATCCATTTTTATTGATCATAATCGATCTTTATTGATTATAATCCATTTTTTATTGATTATAATCCATCTTTGTTAATTATAATCGATCTTTATTGATTATAATCCATTTGTTATTGATTATAATCCATCTTTGTTAATTATAATCCATTTTTATTGATTATAATCCATCATTATTGTTAATAATCCACCTTTATTAATTATAATCCATTTTTATTAATTATAACCCACCTTCATTAATTATAATCCATCTTTATGCATTGTAATACACAATTATTCATACTAATCCACCTTTCTTCATTATAATCCACCCTTATTCATTATAATCCACCCTTATTCATTATAATCCACCCTTATTCATTATAATCCACCCTTATTCATTATAACCCACCCTTAATCATTATAATTTATTTTTATATAATAACATTGAATACATTTTTCCATTTTTTATCTCAATTCAAAATTTCACCACCTTGGAAGTGTGTACAAATAATAAATTAATTTTGAAAAAATTTCTCATTTGTCAATGGATTAAAATTCCTCAAAGTATCATCATTGGGACTGGATTGACGATCGTACATTCACCGGCAAGAAAAATCGAGACACTGCCAATCCAACTGCGTGTGATATGCAAGCGTACAAATTCACTCTTTCTGTTTCTTTTTCTCAATTGCGTTTTATCCGAACCCATATAGGATAGGTATAATTATGCATAAATCGCACATCACAATATAACGTCTACTTTACACAGATTTAATAAATCTGCGTCTTATCGACTTCTATCTCAATTCCATTCACTTCATTCACACAAATTCTCAACCCCCATTTCCTCTACCCCGTAAAAGTCCTTGGATATTCAATGTATAACAATAGTATTTAGTACTCTTATAAACCAGACTTGTAATTTTCACATTGAGCCATCTATAATATGTATGTATTTACCAACTACCTTGGAAGGCAAAGCCGCCAATTGACCACCAGTACTCATTTTTTATTTTTTACTTTTCCACTATTTCGAACGAAAAAAACTGCAAACAAAAATTTTAATCAACTCGTAATCAATTTTAAAGATCTTTTGAAACTGGAATTCAATTTTTTATCCGTGATCGAATTTTTGAGACTGCAATTCAATTATCGAAATTGGAATTCAATTTAAAAAACTGTACTTCAATTTCAAAAACTGTAATTCAATTTCAAAAACTGTAATTCAATTTCTTAAACTGTAATTTAATTTCAAAAACTGTAATTTATCTTTTGAAACTGGAATTCAACTTTTAATCCTTGATTGCATTTTTGAGACAGCAATTCAATTATCGAAATTGGAATTCAATTCAAAAAACTGTACTTCAATTACAAAAACTGTAATTCGATTTCAAAAACTGTAATTCAATTTCAAAAATTGTATTTCATTTCCAAAAATTGAAATTTATTTTCTGAAACTGGTATTCAATTTTTTAAACCTTGATTGGATTTTCAAAATTTGTATTTATTTTTACAGATTGAAATTCAATTCAATTTTTTTAAGTGGAATTAAATTTCAATGTAATTGATATTCAAATCTTGTAAATGAAATTTAATTTCTGAAATTGAAATTCTATATCCTTTAAACTGTAATTATTTTTGAAATATGATTTCTTTCGAAAGTGTAATTTAATTACTTTTAAACTGTAATTCGAACTGTTTTCAAATATATAATTAATTTTTGTTTGTTTGAACTGTAACTTAATTTTTTTCAAATTGTAATTTGATCAAATTTTGGAACTGTAAATACATTTTAAAAAATGTAATTCAAATTTTGAAACTGAAATTCAATTTGATCGAATTTTGGAACTATAAATTCATTTTGGAAACTGTAATTAAATTTTTTGAAAACTGTAATTCAAATTTTGAAACTGAAATTCAATTTTGAATACAATGTTAAAGCTGTAATTTAATTTTGGAAACTATAATTCAAATTTTGAAACTGCAGTTCAATTTTTAAAACTCTAATTTAATTTTGAAAACTGTAATTCAAATTTTGAAACAGAAATTCAATTTGATTAAATTTTGGAACTATAAATTCATTTTGGAAACTGTAATTAAATTTGTTGAAAACTGTAATTCAAATTTAGAAAGTGCATTTCAATTTTGAAAACAATAATTCAAATGTTAAAAATGTAATTTAATTTTGGAAACTATAATTCAAAATTTGAAACTGATATTCAGTTTTTAGAACTAAGATTCAATTTCTTGCAACAATAATTCAATTTTTTAAACTGTAATTCAATTTTTGAAACTGTAGTTCAATTTAGGAACTAACAATTCAAATTTTGAAACTGTAACTTCGTTTTCGAAACTATAATTCAAATGTTTAATCTAATATTCAGTTTTCAGGACTAGAATTCAATTTCTTTCAAACTATAATTCAATTTTTGAAACTGTAATTCAAATTTTTAAACTGTAATTCAAATTTTGAAAGTGCAATGAAATTTCTTGCAAACTGCATTTCGATTTAAAATTTACAGTTTATTTCTTTGAAGTGTATTTCAAACTGTTTTTTAAATTCAAATAGGTATTCTTTGCTTGAAAATATTCTTTGCTTGAAAATATTCTTTGCTTAAAAATATTCTTTGCTTGAAAATATTCTTTACTTGAAAATATTCTTTGCTTGAAAATACTCCTTGATTGAAAATATTCTTTGCATCTAATTGTTTTTAAAATTCTAATTCAAACTTTTAGCAATTGTGATAACAAATTTCAATTTCTAATTTATTACGTTCAAGAAACAGTAAATTTCAGTTTTCAAAAACGTCTTCCACTTGTCATAATTAAATTCCCATAATCAAATTGCCTTTATACGCGAATATTCACATATTTAAAATATTTACTGAAACATCCAAAATATTTAAATAGAAATATTCCAAACATTTACAGAAATACTCTAAACTATTCCAGAAATATTCTAAACAATTATAGAAATATTCTCAATAATTCCAGAAATATTCTAAACAATTATAGAAATATTCTAAACAATGACAGAAATATTCTAAACAATGACAGAAATATTCTAAACAATTCCAGAAATATTCTAAACAATTCCAGAAATATTCTAAACAATTACAGAAATATTCTTAACAGTTACAAAAACATTCTAAACATTTACAGTCATATTTCCAACATTTACAGTAACATTCCAAACATTTCCATAAATATTCAAACATTTACATAAACATTCAAAATATGCACTGCAATAGATCTTCAAAATGTTTATCACGGTAAACATTTGCAAAATTATTCAAAATTTGTACTACGACGAAAAAATAAAAAATAAAAAAACATTTACGTAAAAGAGAAGAGAATCATAAACAAAAAGAAGCCATTAACAGTTAAAAAATGCTCTGCAAATGCAATGAATACACTAAACAATTTTTTTCCTTTTCAATACTTTTCTCATCTCTTCTCTTTTTTTCTATTTTTTGTTTTTTTGTTTGTTTTGTTTATTTAGTTTTTTACTGGTTACGACCAACGGAGCAGGCTTTTTAGGTATATTAATATGCATCTACATACATATGCGTCATACACAAACGATTGTGCATGGTACGTAAAACGCGTTCGCAAATTACTAATTAATAACGTACGAATATAAGCAATCTTTCGATGATTTTTCGACACGAGGTACAGTAAAATCGTTTCGGTATGAAATCTATTAGTTTTGTATTTTGAGTTTCTAGGCTTTCTTTGTATTATGTCAGTCACGAAACGCTACAGATACCGTAAAATATCGACTCTTATACTGTAGAAAAAGAGGCTCACCCAACACCGAAGCGTAAAAGGAACATCGAGTACGTCAGACTTACATCAAACATACCTACATCATCGTTAATTGAATTATTACATCTTACATAACAGCAACAGTAAATACCGTTTAAAACACCATTTCATAGATTAATGTCCATCAATGTAACGCCAGTGTAAGTGTATTTGTCAAAGCATACGCGTATAGGACTCAAAAAAACTATTTTTTCACCTCTAAAACAAAAAAAAAATCCCTTCAAATTTCCTCCACTTTTTTTTCCTTTCATTTCCTTCATTTTTTCCTTTCTTTTCATTTCCTTCACTTTTTTCCTTTCCTTTCATTTCCTTCACTTTTTTCCTTTCCTTTCATTTCCCTCACGAGAAAACAATTTTCTAAAATTAAATTAATTACTTCTTTGCAAAATGTCCGACGTTCCTCATCTATAGAATTTTCTTTACAACTTTCAACGAAACTAGGAATAAAAACATTCAGCCTACACTAAAAGTACGAAAGCTTTTTAAACTTCTTAAAATTCTAAATTCAATTCTTTTAAACCCGGAATTTTCAAATCTACAGGGCATCAAATTTTTGATTCGATTAGGCTACGGATAAAATTGCATTACATTACATCTAATTTGGAATCGTCAATTTTAATTTCGAACTATTCATCTAATTTGGAATTGTCAATTTAATTTGCAACTACGAATCTAATTTGGAATCGTCATTTTAATTCGAAACTGTTAATCTAATTAGAAACAGTTAATTTGAACAGTTAATTTGAACAGTTAATTTGAACAGTTAATTTGAACAGTAAATTAAAACTGTTTAATTCTAACTGTTAATTAATTCGAAACTATAATTTAATATGAAAATTAATTTCATTCGAAATCGTTAATTCGAAACTGCAATTTAATATAAAAATTAATTTCATTCGAAATCGTTAATTCGAAACTGCAATTTAATATCAAAATTAATTTCATTCGAAATCGTTAATTTACTTTGAAGTTATCAATGCACTTTCAAAACAATTATGAATTCAATTCGGAAACTAGGACTGAATTTCAAAAACCCTCTCTCTAAAAAAAAAGGAAAAAAATTAAAAATCCCATTTCTTGTTTTATGGATTAAATTTGAAGATTCACGGTTAAAATATTAAAGCTACAATATTAAAGTTGTTTTGTTTTAAAGAGTTTTTGGTTTTTTGGATTTAAAGTTTTCTAACACGCGATTCTAGCATTTTGACGAGTAACACGTTTTTTTTTCTTTTAATAATTAGGGTATTCTCGTACTTACGTTAATATAATATGTATATTTTTCTATAATAAGAATTCGATATCCGCTTGGCGAATCGCGAAAGCTTTTAAATATTGGTCATTTCAAAATTCAATCATTGTTACCGCGTTCTTAGCACTCGTCGGCTCGACTTCTTTTTTTTTTATAATGTTATATCTCTTTATCGGGAAACACACAAACACTCAATTGTGTCCTCGATATAATAATATACTATTAATATATTATTAATATCAATCGCTTATATTTATACTTGACGACATTCTCATACCTTTCACATCGGGCATATATTCGCATATATACTCGTTAATATAGTATAATATCACATGCAATTAAAATAGGATTGTCGAACACGTACCTACTTAGACAGAATCTAACGTCTAATGATTCTTGTTTACCTCGATCCCCGTGGTCCGTGGTACGCGGTAACTATTCTCTAAACGTTCTGTATGCGCGTCTAATTATCCACAAACACGCTAAACTGATACATCCGTATCTTTGCCTCTCATTCATCATCTTCCGCCTCTTATTTTCATCTTTTGACTCTTATTTTCAACTTCTGCCTTTTATTTTCATCTTTTGACTCCTATTATCAACTTTTGCCTCTTATTTTCATCTTTTGACTCCTATTATCAACTTTTGCCTCTTATTTTCATCTTTTGACTCTTATTTTCAACTTCTGCCTCTTATTTTCATCTTTTTATTCTAATTTTCAACTTCTGACTCTTATTTTCATCTTCTGCCTCTCATGATCATCTTTTTAAGACAATAATCCACCCGCCTATGAAAACAAAAAGAGTTTAGTATTCTTTGAAAAATTAACCGACCTTAAACTACTGAATGAATTTTAATAAACGTAATGGACTAAAAAAAAACTGCTGACCGAAATTTTGAAATGCAATGGACTCTAAAAAAACTAATTACCGCACTTTAAAAATTCAATGGACTTTAAAAAATTCAACGGACTTTAATAGACGTAATGGACTTTAATAAATGCAATGGACTCTAAAAAACTACTGAACGAAATTTTAAAAACGTAATGGATTCCAAAAAACAACTAACGGAATTTTTTAAAATGCAATGGACTCTAAAAAACTGCTGACAGTACTTTAAAAAATTCAATGGACTTTAAAAAACTACTGACCGAACTTTTAAAAACGTAATGGACTCTAAAAAATTACTGATCGTACTTTAAAAAATTCATTACACTTACAAAAATGAATGGACTTTAAAAAGCTACTGGCCAACTTTTTAAGAACGCAATGGACTTTAAAAAAAACTACTGATCGTACTTCAAAAACTTCAATGAACTTTAAAAAATGCAATGGACTCTAAAAAACTACTGATCGTACTTTAAAAAATCCAATGAACTTCGAAAAACTACTAAGCGTACTTTAAAAAATTTAATGGAATTTAATAGATGTAATGGACTTTAAAAAATATAATGGACTCTAAAAAACTATTGATCGTACTTTAAAAAATCCATTGCACTTTAAAAATGCAAAGGAATCTAAAAAACTACTGACCGAGTTTTTAAAAACGCAATGGACTTTAAAAAAACAACTGATCGTACTTCAAAAATTGCAATGGACTTTAAAAAATGCAATGGACAAAATGCAAACTCTAAAAAACTGCTGAGCGTATTTAAAAAAATTCAATGGACTTTAATAGACGTATTGGACTTTAAGAAATTATGCAATGGACTCTAAAAAACTACTGATAGTACTTTAAAAAATCCAATGAACTTCGAAAAACTACTAACCGTACTTTAAAAAATTTAATGGACTTTAAAAAAAGGAAGTGGACTTTAAAAAATGTAATGGACTCCAAAAAACTGTTGACATAATTTTTAAAAATGCAATGGACTTTAAAAAACTACTGACCGCATTTTAAAAAAATTAATGGATTCTAATAGATGTAATGGACTTTAAAAGAAATGCAATGGACTCTAAAAAACTACTGATGGTACTTTAAAAATTTCAATGGACTTTAAGAAACCACTGATTGAGTTTTTAAAAACGTAATGTACTCTAAAAAAATTAATGATCGTACTGTAAAAAATTCATTGGACTTAATAAATTCATTGGACTTAACAAATTCATTGGACTTAAAAAATTCATTGGACTTAAAAAATTCATTGGACTTAAAAAATTCATTGGACTTAAAAAATTCATTGAACTTCAAAGATTCAATGGACTTTAAAAGATGTAATGAACTCTAAAAAACTACTGTCCGAGTTTTTGAAAACGTAATGGATTTTAAAGAAAACTCATGATCGTATTTAAAAAAATTCATTGGACTTCTAAAAATACAGTGGACTTTAAAAGAAATAATGGACTTCAAAATATAATCGAATTGAAAAATGAAATGAATTTTTAAGACTGTAATGGACTCTAAAAAATGCAATGGACTCTAAAGAATGCAATGAACTCTAAAAAACGCAATGAACTCTAAAAAATGCAATGAACTCTAAAAACTGCAATGAACTCCAAAAAATGTAATAAACTCCAAAGCAGCCTCTAAAAAACTACAGTCCACATCTTAAAAAAAGTAATCGACTCCAAAAAACTCATGCTTTTTTATTCATTTTTTTTAAAGAATCCTCGTAATTAAAGAATCGCTAATTCGTTAAAAAATAGAAAAAAAACGTGAATAAAAATCGAATAGAAAACGAGAAATTTTAGTTTGTGATTTCAATTTGTGATCTCAATTTGTGATTTCAGTTTGTGATTTTAGTTTGAGTTTTCATGTTTGAGATTTCATGTTTGAAAAAACAGCATCGAGCTGATGAAAAGGGCGATTGATTGGCAAAAAAGCGAAAAAGAGATTTAAGAGTAAAAAGACGGAACGAGAGGCAATGAACTGGACTTTTGATCAATTGTCGCGAGAAAACAAACACACGTTTGACTAACAACAGACAACTAACGTAACTCCAACATCTACAATCGCCTGACTACTCACACTATTTAATAACATCTCGCTAAATATTTAACGTATCTATAGGCCTTGAATTTACGATGTATTTAATGTTTCCCTCGAGTGCGGGCATGATCGCAGGACAAGTTATTAAAAGTTGTTGCGCGTGCAGGGAGGAAATGTGGAGTGTGCGTTAATAAAATGTAACGTATCTTCGGAAATGTATAATGTCAGTGTGCGCGTGTTTAACAACAAATTCCACATGAAACGAGAGAAACAACATTTACCAATAAAGGTACGTCCCAACTTCCGGAACCTAAATCCCGACCATGCCCAATTTAAGTACAGAGCTTAAAAAGCTTTCAAAAACCGCTTCCTGAAAGCGGAGCGTACCGGAAACGAAGAATCAACATTTAGATAATGTAATGTTTTTGTTGTTGTTTTGTTAAATAGACTTTAAATAGATAAAAGTGTTGGCATGAAAGTTATCACAGTTACAATACAGTATTCAGTATCTGCAAATGCCGAAGGAAACTTTTTTGTTTTTTTTTTGTTTGTTTTGTTTTAAAGCACTCAAAAGCACTGCACGCTCCGTTAGCTGGAAAATTAGGCTTTCACCTTTCCCTCAACCCAACGGCAAAAAACCCAGCGATATCCACCCTTACTTTCTCGGGGATTGGAGAAATCCCGTTCGTCCGATAAAAACTTCTCTAAATCCTTTGCAGCGAATTTAATTTGCCTACAACTAAACTTTCGATTCTGGACATGTTTGTAATAGTTTCTTCTAGCCGCCTAAAAGTTGCTCAAAATACGATACTCTCTTCCTCTGGCTGGATCGCGATCCTTCACTAACAGTATCATTTAATGTAAAAAAGTTAAAAACTCACATGTGCGCACAACTACCGCAAACGCTGGCTAAAATTCTAAAATCATGTCAAAGATGTAACTGAAATGCCCTTATGTCTTCTAGTTAAAAAAAAGAGGGAGACACTTTTCCGTTAGGAGCATTCCAATACCACCTTCGATCTTTTTTTTGTTTTAAGAATCACCTTTCGATTTTTACTTTACTTTTGCATTTCTTGCTTTTGAATTGTAATTTTCATTTATTTGGGTTTCATAATTTTAATTTACTTTTGTATTTTTAGTTTATTGTTAGATTTTTGGTGTACTTTTGTATTTTTAATTTACTTTTGTATTTTTAATGTATTTTTGCAGTTTTAGTTTATTGTTACATTTTTGGTTTACTTTTGTATTTTTAGTTTTCTTTTGTATTTTCAGTTTTATTTACTTTTAGTTTGTATTCCTAAATTTTAGTTATCAATTTTTAATTGTATGTCTGCATTTTTCTTTTTCAATTTTTCATTGTAATGTTTTCATTCTTTCTTCAATTTTTAATTGTAATGCTTGCAATTCTCTTTTCAATTTTCTATTGCGTTTGCATTTTTCTTTTTCATTTTTTATTGCGTTTGCATTTTTCCCTTCAATTTTTAATTATGTTTGCATTTTTCTTTTCAATTTTTAAGTCTATTTTTTCTAGTTCTCAGTTATAAATTTTTAATCTCAAGCAATGCATTTCTAGTTTTCACTTTTTAATTTTAACTTAAGCGTTTCTAGTTTTCAATATTTCAAATGTTTAATCTCAAGTTACGTATTTTTAGTTTTAAATTTTAAATGTTTAATCTCAATTAATTTCTAGTCTCAAATGTTTAATCTCAAGTTACGAATTTTTAGTTTTCAATTTTAAATCTTTGCTCCAAGTTATGCATTTTCAGCTTTCTAAATTTTAAATGTTATGAATTTTCAGTTTTCAATTTTTAATTTTAAGCCAAGTGTTTGTAGTTTTCAGTTTCGGATGTTTAATTCAATCTTATGAAATTTTAGTTTTCAGTATGCACTTTTAGTTGTCAGTTTTATGATTAAAAATTTAATTAAGAGTTCTTTCTATTTTTTAATGGAAAATGCAAAATGATTCCTTGTATTATAGTTTGAGATTAAAACGCGTTGCGTACGTATGTGCTTACATTGCGTGAATAATATCAGCTTCAAGCAAATCCGTCTACTTTTTATCGGCGCACGTGAAACGATCGCACGGGGTCCCGACATGTCCGTCATTTTCCGACGGAAGGCCTTTTTACCGGTACCTCAGTAAATTTTTTTTTTTACTACTGATGTTTACTTTCTTTTTTGGTGATATTAATTTTAATTCTTTCTGATAATTATTTCTACTAATTCATGATCATTTTTATTATTTCGAATAGTTTTTACTATTCCCGACAGTTATTTTTACTATTCCCGATAGTTATTTTTACTATTTCAGATAGTTATTTTTACTTTTCCCGATAGTTATTTTTACTATTTCAGATAGTTATTTTTACTATTTTCGACAGTTATTTTATTATTTTACTATTTCAATAGTTATTTTTTACTATTCCAACAGTTATTTTTACTATTTCGGATAATTATTTTTACTATTTCCGATAGTTGTTTTTACTATTTCAGATAGTTATTTTTACTATTTTCGACAGTTATTGTTACTATTTCGGATAGTTATTGTTACTATCTCAAATAGTTATTTTTATTACTTCCAACAGTAATTTTAATTATTTTTAGCAAATTCTTTCGTTACTTTTGACCGTTATTTTTATTATTATTTACAGTTATTTTAATTGCTTTAAAAATTTGTTTTAATTTTTTCAGAAATTGACGATCTTTACAAAAATTGTCCAATCTTGGATATTCTTTAAATTAAATGTAAATACTTTTTCTAGAAGTGTTATCGAATCATTTTTTAGTTATAAATTAATTTTTATTACTATTAATTTTTATTACTATTAATTTTTATGTGTATAATTTCTACAATTTTACATGTAATTTTCACAAATTTATTTTATTATTTGTAGCAGTTACGTAAATGAAAGCGTTCAAATCTAGATGTTTTTAGTTTCGAAAAATATCAAATTTTGATAGAAATTAAAAAAACTGTGCGTAATTAAACTGTTTGTAATTAAAACTCAACGAAAATTAAAAGTTTAATTTAAATTGATCGAAATGGATTGAGAATCAAATGGGTGAACGAAAGACGCGCTAAATTAATAAGAAATTGAAAATTACTTCATTTTTGATAAATTGTGTAGGCCTTTTTTTATAAAAGTTTGTATAACTTTTTCTTTTAAACAAAGTTGATTTTTTCTAAAAAGCTATTATAGAAAGTTTTTAAATTTATTTCTAAATAAGAAATTCGGATAAATAACGATCAATAGTAACTAATAACAATAATTTCAAACAGAAGTTTCCTTTTTAACAATTCTTTCTTTTTCACCATTGTTTGTAATAGTAATTGATTTTGCAATACTAATTGTTTTTTCAAAAGCAGTTCTTTTTCGAAAGCAATTATTTTACAAAAGCAATTCTTTTTCGAAGGCAATTATTTTACAAAAGCAATTCTTTTTCAAAAACAATTCTTTTTCGAAAGCAATTCTTTTTTAACAGCAATTCTTTTTCAAAAACAATTCTTTTTCAACAGCAATTCTTTTTCAAAAGCTATTGTTTTTCAAAAGCAATTATTTTTCGAAAACAATTCTTGTTCAAAAGCAATTCTTTTTCAAAAGCAAATTCACAAACCAATTGTTAAAAAGCAGCTCTAATCAAAGGAGAAGTTTTTTTTAATTCCTTCGAGAAGACTTCAAACCAAAAAAGAACTTTTTCTCTCTCGAAGAAAAGTTAGAAAACAAGTAGTCCAACAAGAGTTTGTCATCAATTATGATTAAAATCTAATGTTAATTTCTGTTTACTGAGGAACCGATACTATTATTATTTTTAGAACAAAGTGTATGCGCGTAGTGCGTGAGCAATGTGCAGCCTTAAAAGCGAGTTCGTCCGCCGTCTATGAATTCAGGAACGAGTTGACAAAGCAAGTTATCATTATATCGTAATTAGCGATAAAGAATCGCAACGGGGTCCCAATGAAAACTCGTTTTCGAAAGCGGGCAGGTCTTTTGTTTTCTTCTCGGAAGAGTTGACGTTCACGGACGAAATGTATCAAAGAACTATACGTTAAGAAGATTCACTCGGCTCGGATCGAAAATCCTGGTACAAAAGTCTAAGCGAAAATCTCTTCATATCAAACACGCCGTGCTAGTGACGACTAGGAAAAAATGCTAAACGATTCAGCCATACAGAACTAGTTTCTTTAGTTTTTCTTTTAGTTATAGTAACAGTACAATAGTATTACTGTATTAAGTTAGGACTTAAATTTTTCCCTTTGCAGGTTATATAGTCGAGATATATATTAATATAAGTATAGTAAAACTTTCACGCTCCTATTAACCTCTAACTATATTACTTATTATGCTGCGAGTGTATCATGTAGCTTCCGGCTCTTTTCTTTTATTTTGTGTATTTTGTCTGTCGTTTGCAAGATTCTTTTTTTTTGTAAAAAGTATTGCGCGATTATTACTGTCGTAGATGGCAAGATTTACGTTGATAGCAAGTTTACTTTCGTAGGTAGCAAAATTTACTATCGTAGATGGCAAGATTTAGTAACGTTGATAGCAAGACTTACTATTGCTCATAGTAATGTTTACTATCCTTGATAGCAAGATTTACTATCCTTGATAGCAAGATTTACTATCATTGATAGCAAGATTTACTATAATTGATAGCAAGATTTACTATCATTAATAGTAATATTTACTATCATTGATAGAAAGATTGACTATCGTTGATAGAAAGATTGACTATCGTTGATAGAAAGATTGACTATCGTTGATAGAAAAATTGACTATCGTTAGCAAGATTCACTATCATTGAAAGTAACACGTACTATCGTAGAAAGTAAGATTTACTATCATAGTTATTAAGACGATCTAGTAGCGATAGCGAAATGCTCAATCGACAGGAGTCAATCAATCTTACAATCTATGATAGTAATCTGAATCTAATAATAATCTGAATGTTTTTGTTTGAATAAATGTGACACGTACAATGGACAGTATTACTTTGTAACATCGATATTGAATTATTTGACGTCGACATTTCATCTAGACTGAATTTGCAGACAAATTTGCAGACAAATTTGCAGACGAATTTGAAGATAAATTTGCAGATAAATTTGCAGACGAATTTGCAGACGAATTTTCAGGCAGAGAAGAATTAGTTACGAAAGTGGATCTGCTTTTTCTCAAGTCGGATCACTTGATTGTAGTATCTTCAAGACACAACAAGATGTATCTTTTGCATTGGGCTACTTGACACACATTTGGGTCACACACTTAAGGAAGGCCACATTGAACTATTCTAAGAAATTGTTATCTAGCATTCTCAACTAACACACTCGTAAAATTTTAGTCTAGATCTCTCGACCCGTAATCACTATCTAAGCAAAAAGTCGGAGTTGCTGAAGAACGATGCGACGGGATCGAGTGAGCGAGGACGATAGTCGTGGTCGTGATTATCTTCGATAAAAATTAAGTCTCTTCCACTTGGTTGGTCTTTAAAGGCGTTAAAGATGTGAAAGAAAGTCTATTGCAGAAGTTCCACTTGGAAGTCTCGTACACTGAACTGACAAATCAGCTCACGATTGATATATTAAAACCCTCAACTGATTTTTCTATAAAATGCAGATCGTGTGTACCTGATAAATCAAAGCGCTTTAAAAAACCCTCTCTCTTCTTCTTTCTTTCTTTGAAAGAAGCTTCTTTCTTCTTCTTTGAAAATTGAAAAAAAAAATCTTTGAAAATTTCTCTATATAGAAAAATCGGGATAATTCGTCTATATAGAAAAATTGGTCAAATTTGTCTATCTAGAAAAATCTAGAAAAAATTCCTAGATTTACAGTGCCATTGACAATGGCCCGATCTCGTTGATCAAGATTGATTAAAAGGGAAATTCTTTGTGCACACGTTATTAGTTAGAAAGCGATAAATTACGTTATTGTAGGTATAGAATTCTGATCGGGTGCCAGAGTATTTGGACGTACTGGCCAAACAATTTGGAGAATTTAAAGAAAATTAAGCGCTATGATTACTGAAATCAGGAATCGAAAAGTCGTTGACTTGCAATAATTTCGCTAAATTGCTAAGTGCGGTCTGTTGATTCCGTGATGTCATCAGTAGATGATCCTGGTTCAGTTGGCTTGATTGTGACAATAGCGTCTTTGGAAGTGTCAACGATTTTTTTCTCGATTTCCATGTCACAGAGGAGTGTAGATTGCATAGCATTATACATACCAGTTCTCGCGTAGCGTGATGCCTTTGTCAAATTACGAATGCTTTGGGCCAGGGCCAAAATCTCTGTAAATTTTAATTACTCATTAGTTGTTTTAATTAGTTATTTCCATTAGTTATTTTAATACATTAACTGAAAAAGTTCAAAAGAAAATATAAATCTTAAAAATGAAGAAATGAAATAAATAAGAAAAGGAAATGAATGCATTTTTTTAAAACGAAAAAGGTATGCAAAACCAATAAAATAGTAAAAAAAACTAAAAAGAATAAGGAAAAAATACTAAAAAGGAATAATAATGCTAAAAGGGAAAAATCTTTTAGTTGGAATGTTCTTACCTCTGTCATCGTGTAGTGCCATGCAGGGCATGTTTTCCTTTTGACGTTTTGCAGCGTTGGTGATTTCTTGTCTTCGGCATTCTTGCACTACTTTGATCGTTTCGAGCCACTGTTCCATAGCTTTGTGAATTCTCTGATGCATTGAAGCTCCTCGCAGACGTTCCATCTTTCAAAAAAGGAAATAATTAACTCTCGTGATATGGCGTAATTTTATTGAAATCAAATAAAAACTTGAAATACTACTATTTTTCACACTAAATTTAAATTATATTTCACCATTTGTAGTAAGATGAAAAGGATAAAATTGAAAGTTTTAAAATATTTAATTTTAAACAAGATAATTGAATGTTAAAAAGGAAAATTACGTTTTGAAAAATACGAGAGAAGTATCAAAAATAAGAAAACTTTGAAAAATACGAGATAATTTTGAAAACTATGAAAGAACTTTGAAAAATATGAAAGAATTTTGAAAAATAAAAGAGAATTCTGTGAAAAATAAAAGAGAATTGTTTGAAAAATAAAAGAGAATTCATTGAAAAACAAAAAAGAATTCTTTAAAAAATATAAGAGAAATTGAAAAAATAGGAGAAATTTGAAAAAAACGAAAGAATTTTGAAAAAAGTTGAAGTACTTTTGAAGTGGAGCTAAAAAATTGAAAGCGAGATTTGTGGTAAATAACAAAATTGAAAAATTTTGAAAGTGAAAGTAATTTGTAATATGTCTAGATTGCAAATGGTAAAAATTTTCAGTTATGAAATTTGTTCTGTAAAGAAGTAAAATTAAATGATTGAGTGAAAAATCAGATGACAAAATAAATTACCTGAAATGGATGACGTGAATTGACATTCACTTAGCCCTTAATTAATGGCTTTATAATCTGGAATATCTAACTTTGAAAAAAAGCAGACAAAAAAATATTGAAAAATGACATTTTAAAATCGAAGAGAATAATAAAATTACATTTATAGTTTAACAAAAAAACCTAGTACTACTATAAAGAATATTTTTAAACAAATGTACACACATATACATAAATGCCATACCCTCGGATTAATTCATTTTGAATGTTTTTCAATGAAAAACAATTGCATCCGAAAGTAAAACATGACTCTTTTGAACAAAGTAGGAGAAATAATTTTTTTTTATTAAATTTTAGGCATAAATTAAAAATCTAGAGATTAAAATACAATTTTTATTCAATTTTTTATTTTAGTAAAAATTTGTATATAGTTAAAAAAATATGAAGGAAATTTCGTTAACTCTAAAGAATCTTCGAAATAAATTATGTTAAGATATGTACATTAATTTTTAAATATTATAATCTTAGTGTAAAACTGTTGGAAACGTTCAATAACAATAAAAAAGTTTCAACTAATTTGCGTATTTTAGTAAAAGATTTTTTCTTTATAATTATCTAAAAATCTTCTGTTAATTGAGCCTACAATAAGAAAATGAATAAGAAATTAATAGGTACTTTAGAAAAGATAAGTAATTAATATCTTGGAAAAAACTAGAAACTAATGTTTTAAAAGAGCTTACAAATCCATAATTTAGAAAAAAAATTAATAAGTCTACAAATCAATAATTTAGAAAAGAATAGAGATTAATAATTAATAAGACTACAAATTAATCATTTAGAAAATAATGCAGGGTTTCTACAAATTTTTCTTCACAAAATTCCATGAGTTTTCCATGATTTCCATGAGAAAAAAAAATTACCATGATATTGTTTAATATGTTAAAAAAATGAATTTTTCATTATTCTGTAGGAATTTAAATCATTTTTTAAATAATTAATGTTTTTTAATGCTCTTAGGCTAATTGCAAAAATAATACTGTAAGTATTTGGAAATATTTTAAAGGCATTTTAAGCATTTTTTAACATTTTGAAGTATTTTTAAATATTTCGAAGTATTTTGAAGTAGTCTGAAGTATTTAGAAATATTTTAAAGACATTTTAAATATTTTTATATACCTATTTTAAAATATTTTCAAGTATTAAAAAGTATTTGGAAATATTTTGACCTATTTTGAAGTAGTCTATAGTAGTAGTAGTATAGTGAATAGTATTTTAAACCAGTTTTAAGTATTTAGAAATAGTTTAAAGTCATTTTTAATATTTTTAAATACCTTTAAATATTTTGAAATTTTGGGAAGTATTCTCTCTAAATTTGAATTAGTCATTTTCTACTAATAAATAGGTGAAAAGTCGTTCACCTATTGAATTAGTAAAATTTTACTAATTGTCAGTAGAATATCACTATTTTTTAGTAGAAAATTACTAATAGAAATAGTAAAATTCGATTATTTAAATTAGTAGAAAACTACTAATTCAATTAGTAATTTTCTACTAAAAAACAGTGATATTCTACTAAAAATTAGTAGTTTTCTACTGACAATAAGTAAAACTTTACTAATTATATAAGTGGACGACCTTTCCCCTATTCATTAGTAGAAAAAGACTAGTTCAAATTTAGAGAGTTTGAAAATATTTCACGGTGGGTCTGAATGGAATTCAACTCAAACAATCTTGCGTATCAAAATTTCTTCCTGATTTCTTTCCTGGGATGTCTTCTGGTAATTTTGAGCCCA
>WNHD01001180.1:0-36096 GCA_011057455.1 Ganaspis sp. Gsp50
GTCTTTTTGCAACAAGATGAATGTTTTTAGATAAAAAAATTTTTGGTCTGAAAAAATTTTTTACCTTCGTTTATTAAACGTTGCGAACTTCAGTTACATAAAAATCCCACTATTTCAGTGTACAAACTGTACATTTAACTATTTTTTCAACTACTTTTTTTTAACTTTAGCTATACGAAAACTAGTAAATTTCATGGTATAACGAACACCAAGGGCGCAATTAAAAAACCTTTCAATTAAAATTCGTATAGATTTTTGTTTAAATCGCTTCAGTAAACTTGTTAACTTAACTGGTTAAGTTTTTTTTCTTATATAAAAAATAAATACATACTGAAAAACAGATACAATTCGTGTAATGTATGAAATGAGATCTATATGCGTAAACAAAAAAAAATGTATAATAAAAAAACAGATGTTAAAATATGTTAATAAAAATGTTAATGAAAATGTTAATAAAAAAGTTAATAAAAATGCAAATAAAAATGTGGATGAAAAAGTTAATACAAATTTAAATAAAAATGTGGATGAAAATGTAAATAAGTGGATGAAAAAGTTAATAAAAATGTGGATGAAAATGTTAATAAAAATATTAATAAAAAACTATAACACTAAGAAAATTAACTTCTAAATTGCATATACAATCAGAGAAAAAAATTATCATCAATATTAGAATTGAATGGAATTAATTTGAAGCCATTAAAATCAATTTGTTTACAAAACAATAACATATTTGTTGTTTGACTCAAAATTCATTGAAATCAAATAAAGCTGATAAAAATCGCTGGTTTATAAAAACAATTCTTATTGATTGAAAAAAGAACGTTTAAATGCATTTTTTGGGTATTTTTGTTCATCTAGTGGGCGACTTTTATAAACTTTGAATAATTCATTCAAATCAAAATATTTTTAAGAGCTCGTTCATTGTGTTTGTTTATACAAAGATAGTCAAAGTTAACAATGTATATTAAATATATTCTTAGAATTGATGCAATAACATTTTGATTGTTTAACAATAAATGCATGTTTTAATTAAAAACATTTCCTTTAATTAAATTAATTCTCACAAATCATAATGTTGTGAAAAGATTATAAAGAATCTCCAATTGTTCGTTATTCAATTTATAACTTTATGAAAACAATTTATAAGTCATTAAGCTCATGAATTCAATTTATAAAAATTCACAACTTTACAAATTAAATGTATACACTTCATTAATGAATTTCTTGAAGCGACATTAATGTACTTTTTTTAAGTAATTAATGTTGTGAAAATGAAAATTACAAAAATAAATGTTACAAAAATGAAAACTACAAAAATAAATGTAAAGAAGAAAAAGAATACAAAAATAAATGTTATAAAAACAAATGTTATAGAAATAATTTTATTTAAAAAATATATTTTAAAAAAAATCTTGTAAAAATACCAATCACAATAAAAACGCAATAACCAGACCAAAAGTTTGTCAAAATAGTAAAAACTGTACAAACTACATGCAAAAGCATCACCATCTTTTCCGCAGATTTAAAAACAAAGTCGCGAATTAAACTTTAAAAGCAAGAAAAAGGGCGTGTGTTTTATACCAAAGTACTTCGTGTGAATGACTGACCAACAGAATCCGCAATGAATTTCTGAGAATTGCGATTGCGAAATCGAGTCGCATTTCGTACAGTCGGAATAAATAAATGTCAATGGCCGGTGTAGCACATAGGACGTGCCTTGAATATCCAATCGAATTCACTTTCGTAGGTGGACAATTAGGAAGGAGGCCATTCACGCGAGACGAAAACGAATCGCGTCTGCATTCAGTGCATTATGGGTTTTTTTTACAAAAAGGGGAAAAAATAGGAACGCGTGTACCTTTATTCACAAAGAGAGATATCCAGCCTGAAAGGCCAGGAAAATATAATGAATAACGCCAAGTCATTTTATCCACCCCATAATAGAAATCAAAACAAACACCAAACCATCAATGAAAATTTGCAGCATAATTCCCATTGTTAAACGCATAACTGCTACTACTGATTTTTATCAATTACTCGCCTCATTGACTTTTAAATGCAAGAAGGAAAACAATAGCGACTATCATATATATTATAATTATTAAGACGATCAATTTGTTTCACTAACTCTATTTTCATTATTTTTAATACCTAGTTCAGTTTCAATATTTTATTAGATACTTATTATTATTATTAATTTTTATTATTATTAATTTTTATTATTAATTTTTATTATTATATATTAATCAATTACTCCTCTCTGTTGACCAAAGAACTTCAAATCTATAAATTATATATTAATATTGCAGTCTAGGTTATTTTCCTGAGTAATAACGGACCACTCTATTATATATTAATATTTTATTATTATATACTCAATGTATCAAAAATATTTTTTTTATTCAATTTACGGTGAAAATTATAAATATTTTTAAACTGCAAACATTTTGCTTCCTCAAGAGGAAGCTTTGTTTTATTTTGTCTATGTATAAAGTTGGTAAACAAACACTATAACAATAATTATGTAAAAAAAAGTCTTCAGTTTTTTGTAAACGAAAAAAACGTTGCAAACTTCAGTGTCATAATAAATAGGCTCTGAGGCAAATATATGTGACGTTCCACGAGAAAACGGACGTTACACGCTTTTGCATAAGGACGCTGTATTTTATATATTATTTATTATACATATATTATATATTACTAAGTTATATTGCTGCAAAAGCGACCTTATTCAAAAGCGCTATATTTTATATATTATTTATTATACATATATTACACATTCCTATGTTATACTATTGCAAAAGCGACCTTCTTCAAAAGCACGTGTCCCTTTTCTCGTGGAGCGTCACATATATTTATTTATACAAATAAAAACAAATACAAATACAAATAAAAACAAATAAAAACAAATACAAATAAAAACAAATAAAAATAAATATAAATAAAAACAAATACAAATATAAATAAATACAAATAAAAAAAATGTCTAATTATTTCAAAAAGCAGCAAATTTGACAATTATATCATTTTCCGACTACACATTACTGTAAAGAGGAGGGATAAAATTCTGAGAAATGGTGAATTTAGGGAACTTGTAAATTGATTTGGAAAGCATGTCACGTTTGCGAGATGTATCTCAGTGGTTTGTCTATTTTCTGAGCAGCTGCAAGTCCATTAACAATGCTGAGAAACACGTAGACGTATAGGAACTAAACATTGCACGGTAAACTACAGTTGGTGAGGAGCTTGTGATTTTTCAATAGATGAATTCACCCTCTGTCTGAATTTTGCGAAACGAGGGAACACTAATTTTCGTCCAACTGGACCAGCCGCTTAATTGCGCCTGTACATTCCCTACACGTATTGTTACCAATTTCGTAAATATAAGTTTATAATTTCAACTGCACTGGGAAATCAAACATCGAATTGCTCTTTAGAGATTTTTAACATTTGAAAACACGGTAAAGTTTAAACAAAAACATTTTAAAATAAAAGGAATAATTCTAGCCTTTAAAAATCAGCAAAGAATGTTTTAAATCCAAAGTCAATACAACTTTGGAAAATATTATTTATTTCAACAAATACAATCATGCTTAGAATTATTATTATTATGTATAATAATAATAATAATAATAATAATTATTATTATTATTATTATTATTTTGAAGAACAAAGTTAATTATCAATAAATGTATATAAATATAATTATTATTATTATTATTATTATTGTTATGTATAGTTATTATTATTATTAATATTATTATTATTATTATAGCGTACATTTTTAAAAAGACACTATCTACACCGCAAAAACTGATTTCTTGATCTAAGACATCAAGTGTCTTACTGTAAGACATTCAGCGTTTTAAGACGACAAAAAATGTCTTATTTTGATGTCTTAAAACGCTAAATGTCTTATGGTAAGATACTTGACGTCTTATTTCAAGACATCAATTTTTGCAGTGTACAAGAGGTAGATAGTGACCTTTTAAAAATGTACGGCAGTATTATTATTAATGAATGTCGATTATAATTATTAATTAGATAAATAAGAGTTGTTTAAAAATTTTGAGAATTTTTATTTCAATTGATCTTTCTTGGAACATTTATTTCAATTTTCATTACTATTCATTATTATTCCGAGAATTAAATTTCGAGACTAGGTGATTATTAACGAATGTAAAAATAATAGTGTTATTATATTTTGCAAGTAGGTACTCGGGTAGAGAAAGGTAACGAAAAGTAACAAGTGTTAATTAATATGCCTTTTAGCTAGCCTAGTTTCCTGATAGTAACATTTATCATTTAATTAAAAACATTCAAGCGAAAGTGTTTTTCGCGGTTTTTTAATATATCGTTCTTATTATCGTCACCCGGCTAAAACACAGCTCTGAGCAATTTAGGATAATTTATTTTGATTGCCTTTATACGGGCGCATTACGTCATATGATTTCTCCACCCCACTTTTTGCCACAACGAAACTCGGCAAGTAGTGCCACTGAATGCATTTAGCCCAAGAGGGGGTAGGTTAGAGTGTCAAATTCTGCCGTTATCTAAAAATTCTCACAATTGATCTTTGCAGAATTAAATTAAAATCTTATTAAAACCAAATCTTATTAATCTTGTTAAAGAAAATCGCATTAAAACAAAACCGTATTAATCTTATTAAAAAAAAAATCGTATTATCTTTTGTTCCTTGGAGTGCTTATTAGCCCCAGGAACTTTGAATGAATAAATATAAAAAAATTCTTATTTATTAAAACAAAATCTTTTATTTATAATTTAGTCTTAAAAAATGAAAAAATAAATTCGATTCATCCTGTAATTCTCTACAGAAAAAAAATGAAAATTGTAATTTAACCCTTTCTTTAAAAGAAAAAGTGAATCCGAGATTAATGGAGAGAAAATAATTAACTCGAGCTCATCCATAGGAAAATTAACTGGATATGTTTCGATCGAAAAAAAAACCGAGAAAAACACAATTGTTTCGTTTGAGTTTTGAAATGTAGAATTATTTCTGTTTTTCCTTCAGTTTAGCGGCAAAAACGAATTTATCCTTTCATGATGTTTGCGCAACTGGAAAACATGAACTTACGCAACAAGTAGTTTATTGTCAGACTGTATCATCGATGCCCATTTGATTCAATTGCTATACTTATCGAGCAATAACGTTTTATTGTTTATTGATTATTTCATATGATGAAAAACGCATCATCGTATACAAAAGTTTAAAAAACAATTTATCAATTTACAAGTTAATTATAAAAGCATCAAGTGCTATATTTACAAACATCATCGTATAACGAAATTAAATTAAGAAACACACTAATTGTTCATTTGTACATCTTAATTTGTGTGGTTTCTTTTTTAATATATAGAAAAACTCACACTTATGTAATTAAACAGTTTCAATTATATTTTTTCTCAATTTATAGATTCAAATGGGCACCGATTTCAATATATAAAACAGAATTTAGATCCTAATTGTTCAATTTATAGATTTAAATACCCAAAATAGAATTTAAATCCAGGCATAATAACAATCCTATACATCATTTTTTACATCAATACATTTTTTTTACATCAATACATTTTTTTCACATCAATACATTGTTTTTACATATCAATACATGTTTTTACGCCAAAAAAAATCACATAAACGTGATTTTTTGGGAATAGAGATAGAATATTGGGAAATCTGCATTGCTTTATGTACTTACTAATTTACCAGAAAAAAAGAAAAGCAAAAGAAAATTGAAAACTCTGAAATTTGTAAATTTTCCTAAGCAGTAGTGACTACAATTAAAAAAACATCAAATAAAAACAATGAAGTTATTGATTTTCTGAAATACTCTAATGTTCTTTGTGCATTGTACCGATTGTGAATAAAGATTTGTGTATTTAAGTCACGGGCTTTTCAATCAATCTCAATATATAAAGTCAAGTTTAATAAAGTGTCAAATACTGCGTAATGTTCTATTCCGAGGTCATTAATAAATCTCTTTTCTTATATACCAATTCTAACCTTTACTTATGGGCGCAGCAAACAATTCTCGTTTCAATGTCGTTTATTTGAAGAAAAAACGCAAAATTACCAACATGAAAGTTTTATGAAACAAATTACAATGCATTCGTCATATTTCTGATTACCCGGAAACGATGTTATTTCAAGCAATTGAGAATTTGTGTGATAATGGTTTTTTTAGAATTAAAGACGACCTTGCGAATGAATTACTTTCTGGTATCGATTAAGCAGCTGCGGTATGATTTTACTATTCTTTTTTCTTGGTAAAATCTGTCTCTCGCCGTTATTTTATGTGGTTACAGGCCTTTACTGAACAGGTTTTAATATGAGAGGCCTCCTCGCTTTTCAGAGGACAAGGGTAAAGGTATGTAACTTTTGTAAAGGCAAATGAAAATTTATCAAGTATAAATTTCTACAACAAGTATTCAAATTTACGTCAATGATAACTTAAATATTAAATGGAACTATGAAAAAAACTTAACAAAATGAATTTGTAGTTTTCTACTGAGGATTAGTCACTATTGACTAAAAATTAGTCAAAACGGTTACTAATTGATTAAATAAACGATTCGATCCTATTTCAATTAGTCGAAACGCTCAAAAGTGACTAATTCAGATTTAGAGAGTATACAAATATTTGTTATAGATATTAAAATAATAAGTCAAGGATGTATCAGTTAAAGCAAAAGCTACAACCATAGAAAAAACTACAACGACAAATTCCTAACATTCCTTTTGTTTTATTGGCTAGCCTATTGAGAGGACCTTTAAATTTTCCAAAATCTCTTTCATAGTACGTATACAAGCAAAACAAGAGTCGACGTCGTCAGAGAAGAAAAGGATCAAGTTTCTTTAAAACCTGCTGACCGCGACCTTTCGTATTTTCTAAACCTAAATCATCCTGCAAGGTCCTTTCTAGACTCTAGTCCCCAGACCATCTATAAATATCCTCACTATAATTTTATTTAATCTCTCCTTTAATGACGCGTTATCCTAAAAAGATTATTAATTTTAAATGCCGACTAGAAACAACCACTTCACCTTTAAATCGCCTAAAAGATATTAATCTTCCTCTTTAACTTGGAATTCCAATAAAAAAACGATTAATATAGAAATACCAAAACGACAATTCTTCATAACTTGATTTTTATAACACAGGATTCAAAAGAGTTATTCAATAATGTTCAACTATTATTATAAAATTGTGAGACAATTTAAAAAGTAATTGATAAACAATAGTAAGACATTGAAAAAAATTAAACAATTGTAAGAACATTTAAAAAATAATTAAACAATTGTAAGACAATTAAAAAAATAATTAAAAAAAGCAAAACAATTTAAAAAATAATTTAACAATATAACAGGACAATTTAAAAAATAATTTAACAATAACAAGACAATTTAAAAAATAATTAAACAATTGTAAGACAATTTAAAAAATAATTAAACAATAGCAAGACAATTTAAAATATATGTAAAGGAAATTTTATTTAGAGCATTTTTTAAAAAAGTTAAATATGAAGGAAAACAAAGCTTCCTCTTGAGGAAGCAATAATTAAACAATAGTAAGACAATTGTAAAAAACAATAAAATAATAATAAGACAATTAACACGAATTAAACAAAAATCCGGAGTATTTTTTAATTATTTGATGGGTGTATACAAAATATACAGAACCAGACTATTTGTGCTTAAAAGACTTAGATTTAATCGCACTTACACAATAAGAAATTACTAGCTTCTTTTGTGGAATAAGATTGACAATGTCAATCAAAATTTAATTAAATTAAATTCTATTCGTCTTTTTCGGGTTACGTTAGGCAAATAAAATCTATCCCTATTTTGGATTTGAATTTAACATATGGCCATGATAAAGTCATTTAACAGACATCTAAAACTCCATATGTTAGGTAGTAAAAGACTCATTTCAGCGAATTCGACTACATTCTTGTTTATTATCACAAATTCAAAGCTCCATCTGTTTCAGAATTGCTAAGGTGAGCAGATAAATTTTCTTTCATCGTCCATTGACTTTTCACATTTCCCCAGATACCTGTCTTAATATTAAATTCTTTTGCTACTCTTTTCATTGAAAAAAAACTGTCATAATGTCTCTGTCAGAGTATTCTCTCACAAAGAATAAAAAATACAGCTTTCAAAAATGTATCACCTTACAAGAAAGCATTACACTTTCCATAAGAATTTCAATTGATATAAAAATGATAATATAAATATTGGTATAATTATATAGCTAATATTTTCTTTATAATGACCTTTGGTTAAAAATGTTTTAATTTTGTTTTGAAAAAATAATAAACAAAATAATAAACAAAATAATAAACAAAATAATAAACAAAATAATAAACAAAATAATAAACAAAATAATAAACAAAATAACAAACAAAATAATTACAAAAATGATAAACAAAATAATAGACAAATAATAAACAAAATAATGAAAAAGAAGAATGAAAAAGAATAATAAAATATAAATATTAATAATAAAATTACCAATAGCATACAAAAGAATTACGATCCTTTGTGTTTATATATACAATACTACATTCATTTATTTATTCATGTACCTAAAGTTCGGAACATTCATTTGAACGAAATATTTTCTTTTCGTTTTAATTTTTTAAAAATACGCTTTTGAAATGAAAATGCACAATTGTTTTTAAACAACAATAGCGTAAAAGTTAACAATTGTTACGTAAAACAATATTTTAGGACAAATCAGAATTTTTAAAAATAGAAGAATAAAAATTTCGTTCATTTGAACGTTCGGAATTTTATTTGCATTATTTATTCAGCGTGTATTCGATCTTCTAAACAGTCAAAAGTGAAATTAATTAACTGCTAATATTTCGCGAGTTCAATCTAATGGTGATTACAATTTTCTATTACACAATGGTCGTGACCAAGAAAACCAGTCGAGTGGGACAGGTCAAGATTTTGCGACCAGTCTATAAAACAGCATTCTCAGTGAGTTTGTCTGGTTCCAGTTTTATGCTCTTTATATCGATTATTTTTTTGCAAAGTTCGTACACGTTTCTTCTATACATACACATCTACTAAAGAGATCCAGTTTCACTTTTCTGAGTGGAGTACCATTTATGGGATGTGTGGTGGTGTCCACATTTTAATTACAACATCGGTTCACTTAAGTAGAATCTGTCTGGCTAATAAGGATCCCCACTCACTTGAGTAATGGACTCTAACTAATTAAATTAAACAAATAAATCTTCATTATCAGCACAATTCGAATTTCGCGTTATTCAAGGAATTTCTCGTTTTTCGCAAAACTCACAGAAGGCAATATCAAATCGCGTGGACAGATCGAGTTTTACAAGAATAAATTAAATTATTTTGGATAACGAGTTCAGTCAACTTGAAGGATCTTTGTCAATTTCTCCTCAAGTTTCTAAACTTGTGGTAAACTTGCCGGAAGTTTGGAAACTTGCGGAAAAGTCAAAATTACTGAAAGTTACTCGAAAGTTTGCTTGTTTTGTGTAGCTAGAAGAGTTAAGTAGAAGAGAAACTACTGTGAAAGAAAATTGATACTAAGTTTAAATTAGTTAAATTAAATTGAATTATTAAATTAAATTAAATTATTAAATTAAATTAAATCATTAAATTATTAAATTAAATTAAATCAGTAAATTATTAAATTAATTTCCTCTTTTTGTAAAATGTGTTAACCAATACCCGTGTGATCAATAAAAAAAAAAAAAAAAAAAAAAATTAATCTAAATTTAAAAATTACATATATTTTGCTTATTGAAACTTATTTTTGCACGTTTTCTTTGAACTCGTAGCATAATTACTAAAATTTACATTCTGCTTATTGAAAGTTGACGAAAATTTTCTTTCAATGTAAAAAGTAAATCTTATTTTAAGACAGGAAATAAGTCTTAATTTAAGTTGCAACATTTTTAAGGCAGACCCTGCTGATTTTCATATCTTATATTCAGTTACATTGTGGAAAACACGCTAATAGGCAGACCAATCTTATTTCCAAGAGGAGCATTAATTTCAGATACATCTTAAAATACGATTTTCTTCTTACTGTGTGAAGTTTTCTATTTTTGCAGGATACTTATAATAAGAATGAACTTGTCGATTATAACATACTACATAATTACATATATGTAATTATAAAGACTTTGTTTTGCAAACCAAAGTGAAAATAAATACAAAATCTATCACAATCTATCGTGTTAAGAATTAAATTTAAGTTCGTGAGTTCATGAACTTAAAGCAGAAGAAAATTCTACAAAATGGAATAAACATATTTTACAAAATACAGAAAATTCTATACTTCGTTAAAGAAACTAAAACAGCACACAGTTCCTTAAAGAAACTAAAAGAATATACACTTCGTTAAAGAAACTAAAAGAATATACACTTCGTTAAAGAAACTAAAACAATATACACTTCGTTAAAGAAACTAAAAGAATGTACACTTCGTTAAAGAAACTAAAACAACATACACTTCGTTAAAGAATTATTTGGAGGAGAATCGATTAGAGTTAAAAATCACGTTTGTCATCTCAAACAAACAATTGTTTACATCCAGCAAAATCAGCACATTTTATCCAGTCACGCAATGATTTTTTCCTCTTTATCAATGTAAAGATAAAAGAGTCGTCAACGTGGATTGTAAGACGAAGCTTTCTGAGATAACTTGACAAACTAATATTCGAAAACAACAGAGAATGCATTCTTGGTAATAATCTATAGCACACACGTATTACGATAAGTTGGCTTTCAATGACGACTCTATGAAACGATTTACTATTATTTTTTTTACACTCATTACGATTTGTTAATTTAAAATTGTTCCGCAGTTTCATGCAGGATAAGTTTTATAAGTGGCGTGAGTCACCAGCAGCTATCTCGCATTTCTCGCTGTTAAATGCATATCTTTTCCGCAATGGGCACTATTTATGATAGTTTCACCTGTAACGATGAACGTTAACGTTATTTTCTCACAGATTGCATCTGAAATAATCTCAACACCACCAATCAGAAAAGTTGATCTGGCTTCGATGAATCAGAGAGCGAATCATTTTTAATGTTCAATTTCTAATACGGTTGATAAAACTACTTAGGAGAAATTAGAAACTATTTCTTCAGGCGTGACGAATATCCTTTTAGAAATGGCTTTTCCTGGTCATCAGTTCCTCATTCACAGTATGAATAAATTTAATAATTTTCTTTTGTGGTATAACACCACTCTAAGTGAACTTCAAGTAACTGTTACTCATTTTGTATCGTGTTTAGTAACATCATTAGGCCCTAATATCGTATATTTTGTGCATCTATATAATATGCTATACAATAAAACAATAAAAAATTATAAAAAACAAAAAATTATGAAAAATAAGAAATTGTAAAAGATAAATAAGAAACTATAAAAGACACCAAATTATAAAACATAAGAAATTATAAAAGATACAAAATTATAAAAAATAAGAAATTATAAAAGATAAAAAATTATAAAAAGTATAAAATAGCAGTGAATAATAAAAAAATAAATACAATAAAACATTAAAGAAAAAAAGTAGATAATAGAATAATGTAATACTAGACGACTATCTTTATCCTAAACGATTTTCTAAAAATAAAACATTAAAATTGCCTTTTTATGTTGCTCTTGTAAATTTCATAAAATTCAAGCAACACTGTGAGTATTATTTTCTGTGACACAAATATTGATCTTATCATTGCAAAGAATCCTAGTGTTAATTTGCACAATTGGAGCTTGCAGAGTTAATTGCACCATCTGTGTCTTATATTTCATTCTCGTATCATTCAGCCTGATGTATTTGATACCAGCTCATAATCAAATTTATGGCGTTATTTAGCATTTGAAAATCTAGGTCTTTCCTAGAACTCTTGAAAGTCATAGATAAAGATCTATGTGCTTGTGCAATTAGCATTACCCGCCTTCTCCAGATCATGATTATAATTTTGAGCCAGACAGTGAGGTAACAAGACAATTTTGTCATCAATCAATGTAAAAAAGGTATGACAGGAATTTATATATTTTTACTACATTTACCTACATTTACCTACATTTTTACATTTTCACGTTTTTTTTTTACTTCTCAATAATAAACAAAAGTTTCTATATATTCGAATTAAAAAACTTTCGTATTACAAAATGCATAAACTAATTTAATTCTTTTTTATTAAACTGACAGAGCCATTTTTTTATCACACCAACATAGAACGACTTTTTTACTAGACCAACAAGTGATTTTTTTTATTAGACCAAAAAGTGATTTTTTTTATTAGACCAACAAGTGATTTTTTTTATTAGACCAACAAGTGATTTTTTTTATTAGACCAACAAGTGATTTTTTTTATTTTTAGCTCCCACCGATTAAAATATTTTGAAAAAGTCAGATTGCATTAAAATGAACCTTCACAGATATTTACGAGCGCAAAGAATTGTAAAACACTGAAGAGAAAATAATCGAGTCGAGATTAGTAGTCGTTTAAAAAAAGATCAAAATTTCGTTATAAGAAACTAATTTAGACTATTATGCCCACTCATCAATGTACTTTTTGAATTATTCATCAAAACGGTTTCCAATTGAAAATTCCCGGTGGATTGATCATGACTCATGAGCGATACACTCGATTCCGAAATTTTAATGACAAGAAAGAAAGAATCGTGCCTAAAGCTGCCTGTCGTTTCAGCTGAGAAGAATGACCTAACAGAAGCCACCATGCTGTTTATTTACATTGACTGTTTCATAGCTGCCCGCAACTGTAAACACGGCTTTTAAAAATAAAAGAATTCGCACTATATAAATGAAATTTATTTTCTGCTCCATTTTTTAAAAAGAAATTTGCCTGCTTGATTTAAAACCTTTTACTTGAAATCCTTTTTTAAAATTTTTGTTATCACAAAGTCTAATTCTTCTTCAAAATTCATTCAAAGTCTAAGGTTCTTTGACCTTATATCAATACTAGAAATTCTTTGATTTAATGCAGAAATTTCTTTTAATCAAAGAAACCTTCTTTGATTTAAAAAGAAATTTCTTTTATTCAAATCAGAAAAGTCAAAGAAAGTAATTTCTTTAAATCAAAAGAAACTTTTTTCTGAGTGTGAATAATGAATAAAATGAAATAAACAAAATGAAAATTAATAATGAATAACATTAAATGAATAAAATTAAATAAATAAAATGAAATGCATTAAATGAAAGAAAAAATGGATAAAATGAAACGAATTGAAATTACTTTCCAATTTTAAAAAAATACTTTTCCAAATTTCTAGCGAATTATTTCTCAGTTAAAATACATCGAATCGAATAAGCTGGCAAATATGTTCATTTTTAGTCGGTCGAAATCAATATCCAAGAATAATCTGTATTCTTTGAAAATTCAATGAACCATTGAGATTCTGAGCAAATATAGAAAATTATTACTGCGGTAATATTGATAATGATTGACTAAATTCAATAACTGAATATACATTTGAAAGAAACCATTCTAACAGGATAAAGATACTATGAAAATATTATTAAGCTGCCAACATCTTTTTTCTTAGAACCATGTTTGTTTTTTCTAGTCTTACTAGTGGGCTAGAGATCATCAAGATTCGCAATCAAAGGTTGCAATCTCAAACGAAAACATATGTTAATTTTGCCCCCATCAATTCAAAAAATACATTTCACGTATACACGCATTGTGTGTACACAAGTGTGTAAAAATATAAAAGTTAAACTTCAAAAAAAGATTTCTCAAACTCTTTTTCGAAAGAATATAAATTGGACTGAAAATAGAGTCTGACCTAAATTTTTATCCACATAGAATTATAGTGTTTGTGTACTTTTGGACAAAACATGATGGTAACAATATAATAATAATAATAATAACAATAGTAAAAATAGTATTAATAATAATAATAATAATAATAACAATAATAAAAATAATACTAATAATAATGGATAATAGTAATGATAATGGTAATAAGTAGCGTGGGACTGAATTTGAGACTTAAAATGAACACTATCAAGAATCTAGGGTTTTTGAAATTCTACGAGAATAAAAATTAACGTGGGATTTTAATTGACAGTGTCTGAAACAAAAGTGTGACATCGGTGATATCTCTTCACCAAATAAAGCGCCTACACTTTGGCAGGAGTGCTACCACGCGCTACTAAAACCCACTCTTCGATTTCTGAAGAAACGAGATTTTACGGTTTTTTCATTCTAGTCAATCTTCGACCTTTTCTTCGACAGTTCGGTCTCCAGAATTTTACTCCCGTGGGTCCTATTCGTTTCATTGCAGCTCGTTTACCGGAACTATTATTAGAGACAGGGGGAAAGAAAGCAGGATGGAAATTTTAAGACTGATCTGCCCCATGCCATGCAGTAAGTGCAAGACGAAAAATCGACCTCCGACAATTAACCAAGGATCCTTCATTAAAGCGTTTTTCATTTCAAAATCACTATCGTTAATTACCTCGCTCGCTAACGCTCCTTTCAAAATTATTTTCGAAATAAAAAACCAATATTTAAAACAAAAATAATATTCAAAGTATTAAAATTGTAAAACATAATATTGTAAAACATATAATATTGTAAAACATACAATATTGTAAAACATACAATATTGTAAAACATACAATATTGTAAAACATATGATAGCAATATTATTATAATATAAAATAGTTATATATAAAAACAACACAATAACATAAAATTACTACTCAAAATTTCGAGTAGTAATAAATAAAACTTAAATATTCAAATCTTTGAATTATGACTCGGATCCTTAAATCACAATTCGAATTTTTGAAATGCGACAAGAAGTTTCAAGCCACAAGAAACATTTTTGAATTGCCATTCGAATGTCTAAAATACAACTCGAACTTTTGAATCACGATCCGAATTTTTGAAATACGACTTATAAATTATTTTTGAAATAAACGACTTATGAATTTTGACGTTTGAACGACGATTCGAATCTTTGAATCACGATTTGTATTTATGATCTGCAACTACTCGATTCCTTAAATCACAATTCGAATTTTTGAAAAACGACACGAAGTTTCGAATTACAACTCAAATTTTTGAATTACAATTCGGATGTTTCAAATCCAGCATAAATCTTTGAATCAAGATTCGAATTTTCGACTCGCACTTTGAATTTTTGAACCTCTACTCAAATTTTGGAACTATTACTTGAATTTTCAGTTATAATCTGAGTTTATAAGATAAACCTCAAATTTTTGAATCACGATTCGAATTTTCGACTTGAATTTTCAGTTATAATCTGAGTTTATAAGATAAACCTCAAATTTTTGAATCACGATTCGAATTTTCGATTAACACTTAGAACCTTTGAACCTCTACTCGAATTTTTGGACTACTACTTGCATTTTTGAGGTACGATCGGAATTTTTTAGTCATGATTTGAATTTTTGAGTCATGATTTAAATTTTTGAGCCATGATCTGAATTTTTGAGTCATGATCTGAAATTTTAAGTTATGATCTACATTTCTGAAGGAAAACTCAAATTTTTGAATTACGACTCGAATCTTGGAAGTAAAGTGCACTAAAAGATTTCTTAAATTACGATTCGGCAATTAAGTTACATAAACCATGAGCATCATTAGGGCGATTCTTGAAGATTTAAAACACGTTTCGGGTTAAATTACCTAACCTAATTGGAGACTTATTTGCCTGGAATGTAGAACTGATGCGTTCATTAATCCGTAAAATCGTAAAAGCTCCTGGCATATAAGTTTCACGGTCGATTCAGACCAAGAGTCTAATTGATGGCAATATCGAAAGACGGCGAGTAACTCTTCGGAAAGTAATAAATTATGTAGCCATTGAGAATTACAAGGACGCGATAATAATCCGCTACAAGAATGTTGCGGTTCTACAGCCACAATTATGCAGAGCAACGTTCTCAACGTCACTTGCGTATCATTCCGTGGATTCTATTCCGAGCGATGCCTGGAACTGTCAACGAGAACACAGAAAAGCGAAGCAAAAGAACTCACATCTTTTCTCTTTTGACGCTTGACGTTTTTTCGATTAATAGACGACTTTTGATAAAAAGAAAAAAAAGGAGAACAATCCGTAATCATTAGTTATTGATTAATAATTACTGGTTGAACTAAAAATAAGTATTAACTCATTGATTAGCAATTATTCGATTGATAAAATAGTAACTGTTTAATTGACTGATATTTCAAAAATATAATGCGTTACTGACGCAAAGATTTCCAAAAAAATGCAGAGAGAGACAGAGATGCAAAGTTACTTAATTACTTAAATTAAGTATAATAATTATTAGATAATTATTACTTATATTAAGTAGAATAAATTCCATGAATCGAATTTTACACTTATCTATACTCTCTAAATCCAAATAAGTGGGATTTCACTTATTTTAAGTCAAAAGACTTCCATGTACTTAAAATAAGTAAAATTTGACCTTAAAATAAGTGAAATTTGACTTTAAAATAAGTTAATTTTTACTTATTTTAAGTGCAGTGAAAGACTTTTGGCATAAAATAAGTCACTTACTTGGATTTAGAGAGTAAATTATTAATTAAGTTCCTAGAGTTTTTACATGAAGTAACTTACGTATTTTACGCAAATTACTTGCCACTACCAAAAAAATTGTATAAAAAACTCGAGACGTAAATTGCACATGCAAATTTCGTAAAAAAATGTGTAATTTATTGTTTACTTGAGATTTAATTTACTTTCGGTAAATTTACATTCCTGATAATAAAGTTTGTTTTCTTAAAAAACGTTAACGTTATTTTAGAAAGAAGCAGTTAAGGTTTCAAAGAAAGTGAATTTTTTAACTTCAAAACTTGTTTGAAAGTCTTTAACCTCTAATACTTGGTTTTAACACCAAAGTCAAAGGTGCTGAGAGTGATGTCACGAGGAAGCTGTATACACTGTACAGTCTTACGTTTTACAAATCCTATAATATAGTTTAGCAGTATAACACTTTCACACATATTTTATTCATAATTTTAAAGTTCAGCATAACTTATTCGAAATTTTTATCCCATCATTTACATAAAAAAAAAGGAAATAAAAGTTTATAATTTCAAGTCAAATCTTTCAATAGACGTCAAATAAAGAATATATGTAAGAACTGGAATCTATTTCTAATTTATAGGATTTTTAGTATTTATGTAATTTATAGAAATTTTGAGCATACATTTTTCGAGAATAATAAATTATCGATGAAAGTTGGTAGCATTTATAAAAAAGTTGGTAGCATTCATAATAAAGTTGGTAGCATTCGTAAAAAATAAGAAAGTTTAATTTGAAAAGAAAATTGTCATTACCAAGAGGATTGTGAAAAGACCTAAAGTAGATTAAAAACCTTAATCAATTCGACTTTTATTGATAATTAATTTTATAAGTAATTTATCAAAGCATACGCTATGTGTCGTTTATTTTAATTAACATTATTAATTATTAGCTTTTAATATAATCATTATCAATTATTATCTTTTAATATAATTATTATTAATTATTATCTTTTAATATATTTATTATTAATTATTATCTTTTAATATAATCATGATTAATTATCGTTAATTATTTTATTAAAAGTCAATAAATGAAATATTGCAATTAAAAATATTACAAATTTTTAATATATCGTTCTCATTCTTTCTACTAGTGAAGCTAATGTTTTAATCGATACTGAAAAATTTGACACGTGAATGTTTACTCATGACGTAATCGTCACTGTTCATTGTATAAATTACAATTATCTTTGAATCAACACACATGGCTTGCAATTTGCACATTTGCATTAATCGATTGATATGAACTCTGTTTTTTGTTAATGCCATTAAATTCGTTTTGTTCTACACATAATATTGAAAAAAAGAATATTTGACAAAAAGAAATAAATGGTAGAAAAGTAAAAATAGAATTAAAAAAGCATTTAAAAATGGTTAAAAAGCATGAGAAGAATAAACATCCAGTATCTGACGTAATAAACTTTGAATTATTAAAATAGCATCTTCATCTTTTATAAAACGTGTCAAAATGAAGAGCTATTTTTAAAAAAAACAATGCGAATTGCAAATAGACTTTAAACAATTTATATTTACATTTATGCAGTAATAAATTTGCATGTAAATTGTTCAAAGTTCCGGGTCAAGGCAGAAATATTAATTGATTTTGATAAAAATAAACAAGAATCGAAGCATTAAAGGCGAATTGCTAAATCTTTAAAATCACAAAAAAATATGCGAGAGTTGCAAAAAATTTGCCAAATTTTTAATGTATTTTTATATAAGGTAAATATTTGCTACCGAAGATTGAGAGGCGAAAATAAAAATGTTTTAACGAACCAAACTTTCTATAGTCTATGACTAAATGTGATTAGAGTGACGTAATTGTGAATTGCATCTTCGTTGGTAAAAGTTGAAGATAATAGAGAATGAGTTATTAAAAGAAGAATAATAAACATGTTAATTTACTATCCTACAGGTAAACGGTAGAAAATTCCTAACTGACGCTAAAACGCAAGAAGAATTGCCAGGAAAATTCTGGCTTTGTGACAAATTCGTACAGTACACGCTTTCATGACTAAAGAAGAATATCTACAATTCACAAATTAATATTGTCATTATCATAAAATTGAATACATCGCTAAATAGTAATTTTAAAATTCCGCGAAAAATTATTTTAAAGTTTTTATTTTTATATTTCTCATGTCATTTCTAACTTTATAACCATTATATTTTTTAAATAATAATCGTTTTATGTAGCTATTATTTTGTTTATACATTTTATACATTTTATACATTTTATACTCTTTATACATTTTATACTCTTTATACTTTTTATACTTCTTATACTTTTTATACTTTTTATACTTTTTATATTTTTTATACTTCTTATATATTTCTTATACTTTTTATACTTTTTATATTAATCACACAACTTTTTTTCATTTACAAGAAGAAATACATAATTTCACCTCACGTATCGAAAAACCGAAAATGCAATTAAGAATAAAGTTTTCAATGAAATTATACTATATGAAATGATACAATAAATGATAAAAATGAATAATACATTTGTAGTTTGCTATAAAACCAATTTTTTGTTACAATAAACAAATTAAAAGAAACAAAACAAAAATATTGCTTATGTAACAAATAATTTCAGTTTTTTTGTATCTATCAATCAGTTGCGTCCGGTATAAACGTGCATCCGGTTCCACATGTAAATCGTATATTTTACACGTATTTAAATCCTCTCACGATTATACACATCCTTTTCTCGCGCTAAATATATAGTTATGTATTTACTTCTAAAATCACTCGGTATAATTAACTTAAGGTTAAGGTAATTAATTACATTCTAAATAATTTCCTTCTCAAAACAGAAAAAAATGACATTAGAAACTTTCAAGATTTCATATACAACATTAAAATTAATGTTCTGAAATTAAATATCTCTCTCTCTCTCTCTCTATCCATAATCTAACTCTGAATTACGAATACTTTACAAGTACTAAATACGATTTTGAATAAGTTAGTATTCAAATTAAGAAAATCATCACTCTCAAACTTAGCAATTTAAAGTGGCTAATTTAAAATAAAGAAGTTCATTAACTTGTAAACTAATTAATTTCTTTTTCTTTTGGAATTTGATTTCAAATGTCGATAAAGGCCCCCATTAAATAATGGTGTGTAAATTACGATCATCTTCATCAATGACAAAGCACACGAAATTCCGAGTAGTAAGTGCAAAGCTCACGTAACCGGATGTAATGATAAATGGATTATGAATGGGTTTGTAAATCCGTATGATATAGGTACGCAGGAGCACGACATGACGTTCTGCTAGATCACGGTCTCTACAAACTCTAATTTGAATGCACAGTTGAGTTCGCAATCTCGATTTATTCGTGCCCGTAACTGCACAAATATTATTCAAACTTCTTACCATAGCGCCTTCAAATATACCCCCAGCCCTAAAATATATATCCGTCAAGTATTTTTCAAATACTTCAAAATCACAGAAGAAAATTAGCATTTAAAGAGAATCGTATAATTAAATCTTTATTCAGATTTAAAGAGCACGATTATACGAATTTGCTAATTAATTAGCAATTTTGTATACTAATTCAATCACGAAAAGTTGTTTACAAATTGAAATAGTAAAGATTTATTAATTTTTAGTAAAATCAATAGATAGAATCACAGTTTTTTGGAACAAAAGAGTTATCTAGTTTTTAAGATAAAAAGAACACCAATAGATTAGTTTTAGCTATTGCAGTGAAATATATATGATCATTCCAATGCAATACTATTCTAGGCACTCTATATTTTTCACATGAATATTTTGTTTAATAACGAAATTTCAATGAAATATAAACTATTATTTAAAATTGGGATTCAGAGAGATACGATCACGAAGAAGAAGAGATCTTAATTTTCGCCTACGACGATAATGAAAATGAAAGGATACACGTAAAATAGGAGAAGAGTTATCGCGTGACACTACTTGCTCATGCGAAATTTGTTTCGGATGTGGATCGGTCAGCATCTGGCTAGCAAGAGTTTCATCCTTTCATTTCACTCGCTTCTTAAACTGAGACTTTACAGAAGATACTTTTAGTCTTTGAGGTTAACTTTCTTTATTCGTCTTTTTACCTCGCACGTTACATGCCAAGAGTCGCAAGGTCCCAAAAGGGTTAATCTTGAAAGTCTCACGCCCACACGAGAAGTTAGTATAATAAACGCAAGGAGCAACCAGAAGCTTACGAGGGGAAAGAGGCTTCCACTTTGTCTTCCTCAGCGACTTCCGTCATAGCAGAAAGACCTCTTGTTCTCACATGTGCTCATGCGTAAAAAGCTAAAGACATTTTTGCAGGACATGCTCGTGTGAACAAAGTTTTGTAAGGTAGACCAAGCAACTTGTTGTTTACTTTTAGAATTATAGTCTTCAATAACCTTCAATTTGCCTAGTTCTTAAAAAAATCTTTCTACAAAATTCTTAAAAAAACACACATTTGCAGAAAAAAAACATTCATTTTGCATCCAAATCGGTTAATACTATAAGGAATTAAATTTTTGCAAATTATGTTTGCACTGATTTAATTACTAAATTATTCCGCAAAGAAGAATTATGAAAGAATTATGAAAGAATTATGAAAGATTTATTAAGCAAGTGAAAAATTGAAGTTCGGATTTTCGGGTGTATGTAACTTTTCTCAAGAAAGTTATAATTGAGGATCGTGGTGTCTAGTGTCCACTTTTTGAGCACTTGAACGTGTTAATCAGTGAAGAGGTTAAATCATGAAAACCTATCATCAGCAAATCGTTGCCTGGACTTTTTGCACGAGTGTGGTGAACGTTTATTAGAATCGGTTATTTCTCTGGCTGAAGAGATGCTCTCAGACGAGCTTGCACACTTAAAAAGTGCTTCAAGAGAACTTGAAAACCTTATGCTTGACTCAATCTTGCCACTTAAGAATCTTCAACCAGACCACAATTAGTTTCGCAGCAGGGTGTCACGCTTTGAATACGTTAGGATTCAACGTTTGGTAAAGCAATTAGCGCATGTGGGACGCGCTCACAGATAATATATATGTTTCACTATATAATAAACGAGAAAGACGAATTCCGTCAGATTTTGTTTTACCCCTAAAAGACGTTTTCTGCAACAGTTAGAATATGTAATATTCTCATTTTCTTGCTTATTTCTTATGCATGAAGGAAGAATACCTTTAATATGACTTGAATGGAAAACATGATCAGTTTCAAGAATGTTATGCTGGGACGTTATGGAATAGAAAATAATACGGAATTATTCAAATAGAGTAAATAAATGGGGTAAAAAAGAATAAAAATATTAAAAAATTAAAATGTTACAAAATTAAAATGTTAAAAATTAAAATGTTAAAAAATTAAAATGTTACAAAATTAAAATGTTACGAAATTAAAATGTTAAAAAATTAAAATATTACAAAATTAAAATTATAAATATTAAGTTCTAAAACTAAATTGAGTGACAAATAATGAGAGGGTCAAAGACAAGTTTTGGAAAAAATAGCATTCAGTAAATAAACTTTTTTTCTTAATTCGAAGGTCAATTTTAAATGTCTTAAATTAGTATTGATGTGAAGAGTGAACACTTAAATGACGATCATGTCGTTTTCGTTTTAAAATTGCCAATGATTATATCCGATCGAAATGAAAATTGAAAGATGAATTGTCATTGTATTCCTATAGCATATTTATCATTCGATTATACAAGATGAAATATCGAATTTGCTTTGCTGCATAAAATATATTGTAATTGAAGTTCTATAACCTAACAAGTGAACGAATTTTTCCATTAATCTTCTTATTTCAAAAACATTTAAAATAGTATAAATAGTTATTGTTATGTTAATTTGGAAACAGAAAATTGACAAATAATTAAACAAAATGAACAAATAATTTATGAAACAAAATGAACAAATAAATAAACAAAATGAACAAATAATTCATGAAACAAAATGAATAAATAATTCACGAAACAAATAATTTATGAAACAAAATTAACAAGTAATTCATAAAACAATTTTTAAAAAAATTTCACGAAACAAAATTGACAAATAATATTTGTGAAACAAGAAATTAACAAATAATTTGTGAAACAAGAAAGTAACAATTCATGAAACAGGAAAGTAACAATTCATGAAACAGAAAATTCGTAAAATTACTTTAGAAATAGAAAATAAAGAGAGTGAATAAAAGATCCGTAACAGCTCTTATTCTAAAAGAATAATTTTTGAAAAATAGAATACTACTATTATTTTTTTTTATCTTCTGCGGTATTTCCTAAATTATATCTTTAAGACAAATTTCGTTAAACTACGTCTCTAATGTAAGCTAACACTCTTATCTCGTTTCGTTTGATAATTCGATAATTGCTACAAGACGTGAATTCTCTCGAAAATTCTTCAATGATTTATCTATTCAAGTCATTCTTCATTCTGACATAAGTATGGAAAACTCATATTTCAATTCTATACTTGCTCACATAAAGCAGAAAATAAATTTACTCAGTGAAGTAATCAACTCCAAATTAACACACAAAATTATACAAAAATAGAACTATATTGAAAATTGCGTATTAAATTACACAAAAATAGAGATACACAAACTTTATGACTAGAATTATTCAAAAATAGAAACACAAAAACTCACGTTCTAAATTACACAAAAATAGAAATATAAAGTTCCGCTTTTCACTTATTATGTCATAAAAAATGAAAAGATTTTATAAGCATAATTAAGATAATAATTTTATAGATTCTTAGAAGAAGATTACCCCTGCTAAAAATTGACATAAAAAGAAGTCCGTTTCTTTTTTTATGACCTCATTATGTATTTAAATAGATTCATATTCTTTAAAATGTCGTATATATATTCTTCAAAATGGCGTACACATAAGAGTTCAAATTTTAAAATTCCTCTTTGATTGTAACATTACACTTATTTTGTAATTACGAAATAAATTACGAGGATTGAATTATTCATTAGTTCTTGAAACTGATACTGATACCTGAAGAATATAAACCTGCTTTTCTGTAAAATGAGTTTAAAAAATATGCATATACAAAAAAAAAATAAAAACATCCTTGATTTTTTTAATCCAGAATGTTGTTACGATGAAAAAAGAGTGTGTTGTTTTTTTTTCTTTAATGTCATTTGCTGTAAACTTGTTATCTTTCCTTGAAGGTGATAACCGATTGTTCTTGAATAGTGTAAAAATTACCTCGCAATAAATAAACTTGATTCATTAATAATCAGGTGCTGAAGAAGATAACTTAATCAACAATTTGTTTTATGTATAAAAAGATTAATTATTCCTTCATTGTAGAGAAAGCATTTGAACTTGAAATGTTCAATATTTTAATTATACTATAAATACTTTAAGAAATACTTTAAATACTAAATACTTTAAATTTCTTACATACATTAAATACCGAATTCTTTAAATAATTAACTATTTAAATACCGAATTCTTTAAAAAATGAATATTTCAAATACTAAACACTTTAAATACCAAAACTAGAAAAATTCAATTTTAAATTCCTCCTAAAATTGCAGTCAATTTATTACAAAGCTTATGTTTAAATACGTAAGCTTATTTCTCAACAATTAGTGTTAGTACTGAAACATTTACTACTCCAATTTACGGTCATAAATAGATTCAGTATTTTAATGTTCCACAATCAACTATACAATGAAAAGGATTTTTAAAATTCAATACTCTTATACGATCCGATACTAATTAATGTGAAATTAGTTCTTTAATTTAAGATACATGAATTGGCGGAAGTCTGTGTTTACTTGTTCTACATCTCTTATTTTTCTTACTAACATCTACGAACTGATTATTATCTGGGCAAGTTTCTCATACATGAGTCGAAAACCAATAAGGCTTATCAATTTACATAAGCGCGTAATCACACATAACTAATCGACAGTAAATCTTCCTTCCGACCTTTTTCTAAATCTGTGCCAATGAATTATCGTTTAATCATCAATGGATAATTTAATGTGTATAATAACCATCTTTAAGACAATTAAATGCTTTTAAATTATGAGTCACGAGACCAGTATAGATAAATATGCTATTTAAAAAATCAATTATCACAGAAACATGTTAAACTAATATCAAGTATCAAGAAACATGTTATTACTAATTTATGAGGAAAATTATTTCTATTTATATTATCTTCGTTTTTTCTAATTTTTCAATTTTTTCCGATATTTCAATTGTTCCGGATATATTCTTGAATTTCTATTTCTTCATATTTTTATTATTTGTATTTTTTCTACGTTTTTATTATTTCTATTGTTTCTACATTTTTATTGTTTTCATTATTTTTATTATTTTTATTATGTTTATTATTTTTATTATGTTTATTATGTTTATTATTTTTATTATGTTTATTATGTTTATTATTTTCATTATGTTTATTATTTTTATTATGTTTATTATGTTTATTATTTTCATTATGTTTATTATGTTTATTATGTTTATTATTTTTATTATGTTTATTATGTTTATTATGTTTATTATGTTTATTATTTTTATTATTTTTATTATTTTTATTATTTTTATTATGTTTATTATTTTTATTATTTTTATTATTTTTAATATTTTTATTATTTATTATATTTATTATTCCCCATTGCTCTACTCCTGTTTCTTACATGTAAAAATTGTATTTTTAAATTAGTGCAAAAGTTGCTGAATCTGGTTTTTAATTAAAAGCAGCGTAATATTCAACAGAAGGAGGAAATATGTAGTCTTTTAAATTTTATGTCGACATAATAATGTCGACAAAAGGGGTTGTTCATCCAGTGTGCGAATATGATCTTAACAAGTTGAAACAACTTTAATTAAGCGGATTACGCTAGTCTGTCCTGTTGAACTTTGCCTATCGTTCCCTACACTGGACCTGAGAAAACAATGTTAGCTCCAATTTGGATGTATTGTCGTAGGAGTGCAATCCCCACAACCAAAGAAAAGACAAAATAATAAAAAACACGTAATTGTAATTATAGAGATAAAAAACCTTCCTCGGAATTAGTAATAAATTTAAAATAACAAAGTATCACCGATATCATTTCAATAAAACAAATAGTTGATAATAAGTAAATAAGCAAAAATAAAAAGAAAATCGTAAAAATAAAAATATAAAATATAAATAAATTAATACTTCCAGTTTGTTAAATTCCAATTCTACAAAAACACCAATACAAAATTGTTATTATAAAAACAAGAATAAAAATGCGAATAAAATTAAAAAATTAAACGACCCCTTTCACAAAAAGCGCGTGTTATGAAATTTAAAAAGCAGTGTTTATATCTCAGCCATAAATAATGTCTGATAATAAATCATTTTAACGCGTCTCGACGAAAAATATACATTTAAGAATTACCTACGTCAATTTTATCAGTTAGCGTGTGTTTTTTTGCGTAGGTACGTATAACGTACTTATCTCAATAAGAGCGATATGGCAGCTATAAGGTAATTCGAATATTCGAAGTTCGCCTCCCGTACAGCACGACTTACATATCGAGAAATCGATACAAGCCCATAGTTTGCCATATTATGCTCATGTAGGGCACATACTTCACTGATTATATTACTCCTATTCGAATTTTTCAGCGGTAATTTAAGAGTCAAGATTAAATCTACGAGTTTTCCAGTATAACTTCCACTACAGACATTGTAAACATTTCTAAACAATTTAAAGTATTTTCTCCACCATTTATCTATAATCGTTTCTTGAATTCGTTTCAATTGAAATAACGGTTCAAATTTTTCTTTAAATAACAATTTTTTAATTTATTTTTCTAAACCTATACATTTTTAATTAGTTATAAGCTTATTTAATCTTCTAAGAAACATTTGATACCCGAAATATTTTAAAAAATGCTTCTAAATTTACTTGAACTTTGATGTTTTTGTCTATTTTAGATTTATTCATCCTTTCTTTATATTAATTCTTTCTTTATTAATTCTTTATTTATTAATTCTTTATTTATCACCCTATTTTAATCATTTATTCTTTTGCTTCATCATAAGAAAGCATTGTTTTCTTTTTTTTATAAAATATATTAAAATACATTTACAAAACATTTATGCTTGATTTGAAAAATATAAAATACCCAACAATCATTGTCAAAGTTTCAATTGATTAATTTTGATAATTTTTAAATTTGAAAAAAATAGAGTGTTCTGACTGATTGGCTCAAATTCTAGATTGAGAATATAGCTTAATTAATGGCGTCGCGTGTAGAGTAATTTGTCCAATTACTCAATGCTCATGAAAAGTCACGAGACAAACTTTCTATGTGACTGATCCATCCTCTCTCGTGCTTTTCTCACTACTCGCATAAACATGAACATAAAGTTCAATTTAGATTTGATCTGGGAATAAATAAAAAAATTGTTCTCGTGAAAGCTTGTAACTCTTTCCGGTTGGCCAGGAAGTATTCGAGTAAATTTACATTTGGCATTTGGCACGCGGCCTAACGAGAGGTGGAGATGTGCCTTCGGTAATTCGTTCAAGACTATAGTAAAAGCTTATCTCACGCTCTCTAATGAGACTCGAAACGAGATCTTATCGTTTAAAAAAAATCCTCCTCTAACATTGACACCAACTATCGAGTGATAATTGCCGTTAATTGTCGATTAACAGATACCTTTTAACATGACAATACACGAGTGTGGCCTTCTAAAGAAAATTTATATATTTTTTCCCCCTTTAATTAATTGTGGGAATATCTTTATTAAACATTAGCCTTTCAATTTTTAATTCGATTTAAAGTTTAATTCACGACTAATTACTCGTGATTAATAGACTTGTTTCTAACCATTCGATTAAGATTGATAATGCAATAATAATTAAATTGTTGCTGTTTTTATCGTGAAATGTTCTACTTGCAAATTATTTATACTTTCTTATTATTTTTTATTACCTTTTATTATTTTTTATTATTTTTTATTACTTTTTATTATTTTTTATTATTTTTTATTACTTTTTATTATTTTTTATTATTTTTTATTATTTTTTATTATTTATACTTCTTGTTTTCTTCAGTTTCATCTTGTTTTATTAATTTGATAATTTACGTTCAATCTGAATTTTTAATCTGAATTTATGCTTCACAGGATACTTTTTTGAATCAATGTATACATTGACGTGTATTAAAGGTATATTCTTAATTTATTATCAATTACAGCGTTTATTAATCTTCAATTGCTTTTAATATATTTATGTCAATTCTTTTCAAAAACAAGTTCAGTTTAGAAAGTGTACACTAATTGAAGCTAAAATATTGGTTGGCATAGATTTCATTTTAAAAATTGCACACGTTTCGAATCATTGAATTTAGTCAATTTATTTATAGCAGCAATAAAAATCTACTACTCGTAAAACATGTCTTTTTAATTGATTCTGGTTCCAAACAATTCAAACTTTTATCTAAATAAATTCGCAGTGACTCTAAAATACAACAATACCTAAAATCAAGCATTGAAACAAATTTCAATGTTCATTGATCAAACTTTAAATTTTCATTCAGCAAACTTTCAATTTTCATTCGGCAAACTGTTAATTTTCATTCGGCAAACTGTCAATTTTCATTCGGCAAACTGTCAATTTTCATTCGTCAAACTTTCAATTCTCAATGTTCAAAATTTCAATTACTATTTATCCACCCCTTGATGTAAATATCAACGTAATAACCGTTTCTAAAACTATAATAAAATCCCGTCAATTTTAAAATTTCGATTTTTTAAGAGTTTTAAAATTTAATAGACGCTTATTAAAGTCTCAATAAAAACCGAAACACCATAAATATTGAAATAAACTGTAATTTCCTTTTTTTTCCCTTTCGGAGCGATATAAACAAACTGGCTGTAAATTATATTCTAAATTTTATAAGGTTATTAAACTCTAAAATGTGCGCAAATGAAAAATAAACATAACTATATCGTTAACATTGTTATGATTTATTTTTTATTTTCCAGTGTATCGAATATTTCTCTGCAACCTACGCGAAGGATATATATCCTGAGGCGTTTCCTCTCAGAATCCGTAAATTAAGTATTCATCAGGTCTCGTATGTGTTTTACGTGTATTGTGATGTATCATCTTTGCATATTCACGTAGGTATGTACACGAAACCTACGTTGGCACACGTCATATACTGAATTACCATGACCCGGGACTCGTGGGTACAATGAAGTTGAGGATACAAAATAAAAAGAGTGATTAAAAATTGCTGAGAATGCTCAGGTTGAAAACAGAATACCGGTTTTCACACATTCCACCTTCTATATATGCAATTTTTCACCCTATTCGCGTATGTAATAAATGTTCATTAAGTAACTAGAATGCATTTGAAAATTCAGCATTTTATGTTTTCCATAGCAATAGATTTCCATAACGATTACAAATGAAATGTAAAACGAGCTTCAAAGAATCCTAAAACGACCCTAAATAATTGTAAAACAATCTTACGACAATTTTAAAACAAACCGGAAACAATTCTAAGACAATTCTAAAACAAACGTAAGACCTTCAGACAACCTTAAGACAATTCTAAAACAAACCTAAAACAATGCTAAGACAATTTTTCTAGAACAAATTTAAAACAATTCTAAGACAATTAGCGTCAATTTTTAAGACAACCTTAAGACAATTCTAAGATAATTAGCGTCAATTCTTAAGACAACCTTAAGACAATTCTAAGACAATTAGCGTCAATTCTTAAGACAACCTTAAGACAATTCCAAAACAAACCTAAAGCAATTCTAAGACAATTTTTCTAGAACAAATGTAAATCAATTCTAAGACAATTAGCGAGAATTCTTAAGACAATCTTAAAACAATCCTAAGGCAATCTTAAAACAATCCTAAGGCAATCTTAAAACAATCCTTAGGCAATCTTAAAACAATTCTAAAACAAACCTAAATACTAAAAATAACTAAAGACAAATTCCAAGACAACTCTAAACCAAACTTAAAACAATTCTAAAACAATTTTAAAACAATTAAAACAAATAAATAAAAAATCTTAAAATAATTACAAAAAAGAAAGACAATTTTACAAAAATTTTGAAACATTTTCAAAACTTTTTATATAATTTCGCCCTGAACCGCCTTTTTAGTAAAATAAAAAAGATTTTTATTCGTGAAAAAAATTTTGTCTAATTTTTATGATTCTCTTTCTTGTAACATGCCTTCTCGGATGAAATACGAATCAGTTCGGGGAACAAAAATGATGAGAGGACAAAATTTTATTTCATTTGAATATTGTCGTACAACGTGCGGTTATCAAGCACTTTATCAGTGACACCAATGTCGGAAAGAGTCTTATGTGACAAGTCTCGGTATTTTTGACCTTTTTTTTCAAAAGAGATGATATATAAGACAAGTTATCTTTATGCTTGCAGAAATGACTTCTGCAGGACTTGAAGTACGCGAAGCCGGACGAGCACTGCGAGTTCAAACAGAAACACCACATCTCGTGTCAATGGGAAGTGGAAGACTCTCTACCTCAGTGACTTTACATCCTATACCCGAAGGTAAACTATCGAGCTTTTATCCAAAACTGTCAAGCTACTATAGGTAAAAGTTTTAAGCTCTTGTCAAAAACTATTACATTAATTATTAACAAATATTAATAAATATCTAGCTTTTACCAGCAAATAATAAAAAACTATTAAAAAGTATCAAGCTCTTGTTCATAAATAATAAACAATGCTTCTCTATGAGGAAGCAAAAAAGATATATAAGAGATATATAAGATACATTAAAAGATAAATGTAATAGATAAACATAAAAATGTTAAGCTACTATTTAGAAAATAACGAGTCAAGTGCACAATGTTTTTCAATAAGTTATTATAAATATAATAATAATCATATGATAATTTAATGATTTTCTTTAATTTACTTTTGATTTCCTGATTGAGGAAAATTTGAACAAAATATTCGAAATGAATTATGAAAAATTAAATTATTGTGAAAAGATAAATGTATATTAAAAAGATAGATATAACAAAAGGTAGATGTAGTAAAAGATAAATGTATATTAAAAAGATAGATATAGCAAAAGGTAGATGTAGTAAAAGATAGATGTATCCAAAAATAGATATAGCAAAAGATAGATGTAGTAAAATATAGATATATCCAAAAATATTAAGATTAAGATTATTAAGATTAAGATTATTAAGATTAAATTATTAAATTTAATCGATTAATTATTAAATTATTAAGGTCAAGTTATGAAAAATCAAGTTATTATCAAGCAAATAATTTTTAAGAAAAGAATCTTAATTTAATTGCTGGTGCATTTTAGCGGACTGTGCATTTTTACAAAAATTTCGCTTTCTATAATTTTCGCGCAGAAATGAGCAATTGTATTAGCGATCAAGTGACCTAAGCTTGCCTTATCCTGAAATAATCGTTCCCCTTTTAGAATAGCTTAGACTGCTTTTAAGTGGATTTGCCTTTAAAAATACTCTTATGCCGTTTGCTGCAACACGTTTTGTAATAGAAATTAAGTGACTAATAAACTCATCTAATTACTGGAAGACAGTGCTTTTGAATTTGATATAATTTATCCGCGAATAAAACACAAGAATTAAAAATTCAAAAAATTACACTATTATACAAAGAATGAAAAATTTTTTTGCAAAAACAATTAAAATTTTTGTAAAAAAGAATTTTAATTTTTTTAAAAAGCAATTTGGTAAAATTCATTAACGTCCTCACTAATATAAAATGATTGTGTTTTCATTAATTTTTTACTAAATGTCCTTAGTGCTCGAAATTCATATAAATAAATAAATATAAATAAACATAAATTCATATACATAAATTCATAAAAGAATTACGTATATTTAATTATCATGATAGTTAAATAGGTAAAAAAATCAGATTTTAAAATATTTTAAAATCCGAATAAACAAAACTGAAATTCCGAGCAAAAGAAAAGTTTTTAAAATAAAAATATATCATAATTAAAATACAATTATAATAGTTAAAAAGGTAAAAAAATCGGGTTTTAAAATATTTTGAAACCCGAATAAACAAAAAGCTGAAATTACGAGTAAAGGAAGAGTTTTTTAAAATAAAATTAGTAAATAAAAAGAGCGTAAATTTTGGGGAAAACAAAGGAAGAATGTGGTAATGCAAGTGCAAGTGGTCCATTTGAAAGGCGAGTGCTTTTCCACACATGCAAATATTGCATTTACTCAAGAGCTTAATGCGTGGGACGTAGATGGAGTAAAATTTATTGCGAGCACAGAAGAGAGAGGACAATAACCCGAAGTATGGTGTCCCTTAAGCACATACTTAAATACAGTCAACATCAGCTTTTACAGTGCACCCGCAATATATAATAAATTATTTTATGCCAGTCGATTCGCAGTGATGTATTTTCATTCAGCGAGCGATTCTCTCGTCTAGATGCCTTTCAAAACGTGTTTTGTTTCACGTAGCTGTAGTGTCCCATTAAATTTACTATGCTCTCAGCCTATCTTCATAAAATTACGATTCTACAAAAGTACTTCTTTGAAATTGTCGTCTGTGGTTTTGATGAAATGGAACGAGAAAAAAACCTTTTTCTTTAATAGCAGTTAAAATAAAAAAGCGATACAAATAATTATACTAAAAGAATGTAAATGTTTCAGTACGATAAATTTTGCAACTTAGGTTGAAGACCTTAAAGTTTGAAATTAGGAAATCGGAATTGAATCGAATATTCTTGGCAAAAATTATAAATTAAACAAAAAAAATGAACAAAATTTTGTTAATTTAAATATTGTTTCAAGTTAGTCATTAAAAACAGGGAATTCAATTTTTTATTGTTACTCTCTTACTTGATTTTTTGAACTTGTTTTCGAAACTACAAATAAAAACTTTTAAGAATAAGAATAATGAAATTATAGAATATGAAATTATAGAATATGAAATTATAGAATATGAAATTATAGAATATGAAATTATAGAATATTAAAAATAATAGTTGAATATATTATATTAAAAATAATAGTTGAATAAAATAAAAATAATAGTTAAATAAAATAAAAATAAATATTAACGATAAAAGTTTTAGAAACTGATGCAAATTGGCAATTATGAAATATCAAAAATTATGGATTGTTATTGGTGAAATGGAAAGTGTTCACTGTTATGAATTTTTCTAAGTTGTGTGTCAAATTGATATTTTAAATTGCAGTCCTTGTCTTTGTCCATTTGGTGTGTGTAGTACCTGCACATTATTTATGTCCGTCTCTAGAGAAATAACAAGGATAACTTTCTCCATTTGACAGACATGATATGCAAGTTATAACAACAAAAAATTGAATTCCTTGAATACTGGGCATTTTTCTTCGATAACTATATAAGAAAAAGTTTATAGATTTTGACGTAAAATAATAAATCTTTTGTTTTTCTAAAAATGCAAGTCAAATTTGAAATAAATATACTTCATATATATATGTATTGAAATATATATGAAGCATCCTCTTTGGGAAAAGGCAAAAAACAAATGAAACTCATCAAATTTTCACTGAAACGTAAATGAAAAGTATGTCTAAAAATTAATGGTCATTAATGAATGAATATTAATTAATACACATCAATTAATGTATATAATTAATTGGCGAATATTAATTAATGAACATTTAATGATGAATATTAATTAATGAACATTTAATGAATATTAATTAATGAACATTAATTAATGAACATTTAATGAACATTAATAAATTAACATTAATAACGAAGTAAGAATTAATAACTTAACTTAATTATTAATTATTAAATGCATAAATTGACATTAATAACGAAGCAAGAATAATATTTAGGTATAAATTGAATTTCAATCAAGATAATGGAAATTTTAAGGAATTTAAGAAAATGGTGTTCATTCGACGTTGTAATAATGCGTAAGAGGAACAAGACCACCCAGTTTCTGTATAAAGATAATTTTATGTATTACAACAAACTTGGTACTTTCATACTCAAAGTACACAACATATAATAAACGTACTTTGTTGAAGAGCACCTGCCTTCTAGCAGTAACTGTTCCATTAAAGGGGTTGTCTTCAACTATCATAGAAAATAACCGCGAGAGGAAAACATGCGGAGTGCATACATGCATTTTCGTTTAGCCACAAAATAAACACAAAACTGTTTTTCCTATAGAAATTTTGCCAAAGTTTTCTTTTTAAACCATACATTTTATTTCTCTTTCTTCAAATTCTTAATTTGCAAAAATTTTCTTTTCCCTTTAATTACATTTCCGACTTCAACTTAATTAAAAGTAGAAAATCGAAAAATGTAACTTTCCACGTGAAAAGGAAACAACATAAAATTAACAAAGCTTCCTCTTGAGTAAACAAAAAAAGAGTTGATTTAGACTATTTTTGGAAAAATCGAAAACTTTACACACAACTTTAAAAAAAAAAATTTTAAAAAAAGAAAAATGTTTAATTACTTGTAAATTCATTGTAATAAAATTACAATGCTTCCTCTTGAGGGATCAAAAAATAATTAACAACCTTTTTCATCAAATTTTACTGTTAATTTCAAATTCAATCATGATTTCGAATCGGAAACAAATCAAACTGACATCAACACGTATAAACTTTTTATTGAACAATAAAAAGGGTTTAGATAGAGATTTTCTCATTCGGAACTTTTACTGGAAAGCAATAAAGCTGTAAAAGTGTAAGCGTTGGACATTTTCAAGTAAAGTTGGAAGAAGTGATTCATATTTTTCAATTCAAAATAAGGTTGGTTCCACTGATATTTTGGACATGGCGCGGCAGCAGACGCATTTCCAAAAAGACTGAAAATGTTGAGGTACGACCGCGCCAAAACTAAATATAAACCCGGTCCTTTGAGAGAGAGAATGCTCCGTGAATTTCTTGCTCGCCAGTGTAGTAAACCAAGTCTACGTCGACGAGCTATTCTACATATTCGATCCTTCCAATACCGATTCACATAATTGCCTGTTAGATCAGAGGTGAGCGAGTCCTTACCCACGTGACCAATGTTATTGATTCAACCCCTTAAACGTGGAAATCCTATTTTTTTAATCAAAAATTTGATAACTTTACAATTTATAATATTGTAATATCTATCAACTTTCTACAAACAAGGTAATGTTTGTAATTGTAAATGTTAAGGTAATTGTCTGAAAAACAAAAATAATTGATTCGAAAAAGTAATTCATAAAAAAACGTGTAAATTCGAAAATATTTTCTTCAAATGAAAGAGAATTTGATTAAATAATCCATGTTTAAAGACATATTTTTTAATAAAACATCTTTTTAATGAAATATCTTTTTAATAAAACATCTTTTTAATGAAACATTTTTTTTAATAAACCATTTTTTTTAATGAAACGTCTTTTTAATGAAACATTTTTTTAATGAAACGTCTTTTTAATGAAACATTTTTTTTAATGAAACGTCTTTTTAATGGAAAAGTTTTTTAATGAAACGTCTTTTTAATGAAACATCTTTTTAATAAAACATTTTTTAATGAAACATCTTTTTAATGAAAAGTCTTTTTATTCTTTTTAATAAAATAATAATAAATAAAATTGTAATAATAAAATAAAATAATAAAAAGGTATCTTAATAACGAAATATTTTGTAATGAATTACTTTTTTAACAACATATTTCATATTAAACTATCTTTCAGTTATTCAAAAATATTTAAAAAATACAAATCTTCATTTTCTTTACTTCATTTAAGATAATTTTACAAGATTTCTAAAGCTTTGAAATTTCTCCCATAAATGAAACAAAATTTATTCAATCAATCATCTCTTTCATGACTCACGAAATGGAAATTACCTCAGCTTTTATATTTTCGAAACCTGATAAAGATAATAATAAAAGGTAATTTACAAGCAAAGTTTCTTTCAAGTTTACATTTTATTTAAAAAAAAAAAAAGTAACAAAAGAGTGCAGATAGTGACCGATATTTACAACCTGGAGGCTGTAAAATCGCGAGTTAAATAAATGACGAGAAAGACGAAAGGTAATGTGATCTTGGAGAGTAAGCATTTTTAATGCAAAATAGAAGCCACACGTGCTTGCTTTTTCGCAAATTATTGTTCTTCATTACACTTAATACTCTTCAGTGAATTTTTCGCTTCTATCAAAATTCCGCTGCATTAAGCATCTTTTGTTTATTCCAAGAAAAACTATTTTTAATCTTTGCCTCGCAAGACTATAAAAGTGCATTCTGAAAAGTGAAGGATAAGCTGAAAAATTGAAAAAAAATTAAAATAAAGTTCTAACAAAGTTAAAGAAAAAGAGGAGTTGTAGAATAAAAAATTTAAAGACAAAGAGTAGCAACTGTTTTTAAATGTAATAATAATAATAGTAATAATAATAATAATAATAATAATAATAATAATAATAATAATAATAATAATAATAATAATAATAATAATAATAATAGTACTAATAATACTAATAATAGTAATA
>WNHD01001181.1:12193-46153 GCA_011057455.1 Ganaspis sp. Gsp50
ACATTTGGCAATTCGTAGATTTGATAGTTCGACATTTTCCAATTCGGGATTTTGAAAGTTCGACACTTGAAAAGTGGGAATTTTTCTGGCGCCTCATTATAATTTAATATAATTTAATAAATTCGTGTTTCATTTCCATAGAGAGATATTATACATAGAGTAGGTGAGCCAGACTTTAAACTGTCCATCAATTAGAAAGAGAAAGGAACCATGCACCTCTCTTTCTAACTGTAGGACAAAAGAAAAATCTACAATGGATTGAAAAAGACAGACTGTGAGTCTGTCTCTATTCTGGATTCCTCTTTACGCACACTCATGTGGTCATGAGACGCCAGGCGTCATCAGCAGCAACATCCAACAACAACAATATTCAAAAAATCGATAAATCGCGTGCAGAGAATCGACAATCGATTTTACTTTTTCAACAATCGATTAGTAAGATTCCAGAAACAAAATAAATGTTGAAAACCACCTTAAGATTTCATATAGAAAATTGAATAATCAGAATAACATTTTACACACAAGTAAAATGTGAGTTAATTGTGAAGAATACTAATCATGTGTACATTTGTAAAATATTATAACCAAATGAACAAATATTAAAAAATGTTTTTATGTAAAGTAAAGAAACAGTTCGCAATGAACATTCTTTATCGATTTTTAACTATCTATACTATGTATACCTGCAGTAGTTATTTTCATGGTCAATGTCATTTTCACTGCAGTACAAAACTGGAACAAGTTTAGAAACCGAAATACGCAACTTAAAAAGTTATATGATTAAAAAAAAAATTAAATTTTATTGATTCAAATGTTTTTAAAATCAATTGTTTATTTAAATGTTTCATTTTTAACATTTAATTCCAATATTTTTTAAAATTATTTAATGAATCATTAACGTTTTGTCTCTTAAATTAAACAAAATTAGAATAAGCTGATTTATAAGAATTTATTTACAATAAGATACATAAGAATTTAGTTGATTTATGAATCATTTAACAAATTTAGTTTCAAGAAAAAACTAATCTTTAAAAAAACCTTGTCAGATTGTTTTTAAATATGTACATTTATAGAAACTTAAAAACACGTCAATGCGATTTTTCCAAGCAATGAGCCTTGACTTAAAGTTTATCTCTTAAGGACACGTATTATTTTTAACTATTCGAAACATTTTTTGGTTGTCTCTTTTGCGATTGTAAACACTCGAGTTATCAATATTATTATTAATCGCAAATTATTAAAATTGTGCAATATTATTATGCTATAAAAAAAAGTTTATTAAAAATTACATTTTATACGCTTTTTTTCGATCAGCACATAAAATAGAAAGAAAATTAAATTGAACAAAGAATATTAAATTAAGCAAAGAAAATGAAATAGTACTCTTAAAATTTATGTTATTGTAAAATTAAATTATTTGACAAGAATTCCTTAATTAAATGTATTTACTATTCAGACGGTTCAGAAAAATAACAACAGAAAGTAAATGACTGTTTATTTACAAAATCATTATCACAATACCAAAAGAGAATTTTACGAATTTTCCAAATTTTTAAATTATTTGTTTTATTGTAATATAAGTAAAATAAATTCTTCTAAAATGATTTGTTTTTTTTTCATTTAATTAAATTATATTTTTAGCACATTTATATTAAATTAAGATTAGCGAATAATCCAAAATATCAAATATTTTATTTTTGTAAAAGTTCCTTGAAATTGATTCACCTTTGAGGTACGTCATTGGTTCACGACCTCCTGCAGTTCTACACTATCTCACACATAAACACACAACCACACCATCGCAGAAGCAGCACGCATGTGAAAAAATTCCAAGCTAACACGTGCTCATTGATTATTGTTGATTAGGCAAAACTTTAACTTTTCATGAATAAATTTAATCAACTTTTTTCCAGGGTAATCGAAAATAATGTTTTCTTGCCAAGAAAGACAATTTTCAACAAAGAGAAGTTCAAGATTAGGATAAAATGTTTTCTACATTTTTCGAAATTTCAGTAAAAATAAGATTTCTATTTTTGTTAGAAACAATACCAGTTGAAGAATATTTTAAAGCCGAAATTCTCAATTTAATGACAAAGAATCCCGAGTCACGATAAGACGGTTTTTCAAGGAAAACATTTATTTTTCCTTTTACGGAAATATTCCCATTAAAGGTTATCCTAGTTTTTTACAAAACGTTTTTCTTTAATTTTGAAGCCTGGGCATATTCCAAGGAACATTATTTTTCCTGAAAATTAGAAAGTATCTTTCGTTCCAGATGATAGATTCTGATTCTGACTCTAGACCTTTTCTCCATTTTCCTTACAATTTTGCTGTGTACTGATTTCACTTCCGGCTCACCTGTACCTCCCCCCTTCAAAATAATTCCTAATTTTCATTATTTCGTTACTATCTTGACAAAATAGGTGTCTGAAAATAAGAGACGGTTTATAGGATAAGATAAGTTGAATTTACTGATCAAGAGAAATGTATTGCAATATAATGATTTCGTTTATTAATGTATGATTTGACTAGAGTGTTACCTTAGTCATTTTCCCCTTTCTGAGCAAAGTGAGAGTCATTAGCCAATCAGCACTCATTCTTGAAGAGACGCAAAGACATGATTGGCAGAAAGTGTCCCGCCGACTAAGAAAGTTCGAGAAGCGTGGCTGCTGCGAAATATATATTGCGAGTCTGTGCGCGCGCTCGTCACTCACGTTGCGAATCGTTGTAGGATAAACTTCTTCATTTCTTCTCATTCATCTAGTTCAATTTAAAGGTGCGTCTTGAGTGTGATTTTCTAATATTTATTCATGTATTTAAGAAAGAAACGGGCAAAAATTAAGCTGAAACAAATATTTACGCAAAATTTGAGTAAATATTTCAAAAATTGTTGACGAAAGGTAATAAGTTGTAATTTTCTTGTTGCAGGTAGAAAAAATGGCAAAAGCACCCGCAGTTGGTATTGATTTAGGAACAACTTACTCCTGTGTCGGAGTTTTCCAACACGGAAAGGTCGAAATCATCGCCAATGACCAAGGAAATCGCACCACACCTAGTTATGTTGCTTTTACTGACACGGAGCGTCTCATCGGAGATGCTGCCAAGAATCAAGTTGCGATGAACCCCAACAACACCATTTTTGGTAAGAATCTGCTTTTTCGCATTTTTTCTGACCATTTTTCGCTTCTTTACCTTGTCCTTCTATCACTTCCGGTTTGTCTCGTGGTCTTGGAAAAATGGAGGATGGCTTGATGCCTTCCTTGATCGTAAATTCATGGCGTGACTCATCGCTCTGTCATTTCATCATTTTTCAATTTCCCTATCTCAGAAAGTACTTTAAGCAATTTAATTAATCTTTTTTAACAAATTTATTAATCACTGAGTTAATTTAATAATCTCAGATTTTCTTTTTCCAATTTTTTCGTCATATTAATTTTCTTTTTACAATTTCTTCATCTATTAATTTTTCTTTTTCCAATTTTTTCGTCATATTAATTTTTCTTTTTACAATTTCTTCATCTTTTATCAATTTTTCTTTTTCCATTTTTGTTCGATTATGTTTAATGTCTTTACTTTATGTTGAAATAATTTCAAATTTCCTTTTTCCAATTTTTTTGTCTCCAATCTTTCTTTTTACATTTTTTTCCACTAGAATTTTTTGAGTTTCTTAAATTGAAATGTGCAGATTACTTTGCATTGTGAGATTTTTATAAAATTAAAAAAAAAAATTTTCTTAAAATGAAATTTGGTATACTCGGAATTTTTTTAGTTTAAATTAATTGCATATGAAGTTCATAGAATGTGTTTTTTACCACATTTTAAAATCATGTTTTCGAAATTATTAATCAAAATTTTAAAAGGAAAAAAATTATTTGAATATGTTTAGTTTTCTATTAGGTGTTAAAACCGTTTTAACTTTGTTGCCGTTTGAATGCGTTTTTATTTAATTTTATTGAAGTTTCAAAAAGCTCATAAAATATATCTTATTTTTTCTTTTCTTGGAAATAGTTACTTTGTATCGTTTTTGAAGAAACACGGAAACTTCGGTTCGAATAAAATTCTGAACTCCAGTCTGTTTTTTAGAATTATCGAAATAAAATTATATTAAATTATTGTAAAAATTAGCATGATTTCTTAATTAGTTTTAATTGTGTTAATAATTATATCGTTTGCGAAAAATTTCATTTCAACACGCAAGTTGCATGTCGGTAAAATAGGAATTCAGTTTCTCGACCGGAATCGATAACAAATTTAATTTTTGTTAATTGCATGCTTGCCTATTATGTTCCGTTTCTAAATTATGTCAGATTGTTTTTTTTTTTCCTTATAATAGTTTAAACTTGATTTTCAAAAGTGTTTTTATCACATTATGAATATTTATATTTTTATGTTAATTTTGTTAGATTTGCCTTTTTTGACACTTTGATTTATTAGAAATTTAAATTATTTGCCTTTTTTTTTTATTACGTTATGAATACAAATGTAAAATTAATTCTATTAATTTTTTATAACGATAAGAATTTTTTTAAAACACCTACAAATTATTATCTAAAATGCTAAAGAAAAGAAAATTCTGGTCAATTATTTCAGAGAACAATTTAACAATGTTCAATTCTTCAAATTGCACAAATGTGTTTTTCAAAGCTTTTTCTCATTTTTTGTTTCAATTTTTTATATTTCTAACAAATTTATTTTTCAAAGAAATTTCAGTTTAACAAAGTTTTTTGCATTTTTTCACATTTTATATTCAAAGTGTTTTATACTTTTTAATTTTCCAAGGATTTTTCGGGTCCTTTTTGTTTTGCCCATTCTCCATATTTTTCAATTAGTTTTTTTTGTATAATTTTTCAACATTAATACTTCAGACTACTTTCAAATGTTTAAAAAATAGTTGATAAATTAAAATTTGATCCATGGAAAATACTTAAAACTACTTTAAAATGTTTAAAGTCCTATTAATTATTAAAAATTTTCAAATTATTTAAAAACCCTTTAAAATATTTAAATATACTCAAAATTAGTTTAAAATTAGTTCAAAATAATTAAAAATCCTTTATATTACTTTAAAAGACTTTAAAATATTTAAAGATATTTCTAAATAGTTGAAATTTATTTAAAAATTTTGGTATTTCAAGTAACAAATAAAGTATAAAAAGATTTTAAAATACTTTTGCGAGTACTTTAAAATACTTAATTTGAAAATATTTTAAGAGTACTTTAAAATACTTTAAAATACTTTAAAATACTTTAAAATACTTAAAAATATTTAAAATTAATTTAAGAGTACTTTAAAATGCTTCAAAATTTTTAAAAATACTTAAAATTACTTTTAAATATTTACTAATACTTCCCAATAATTCAAAATATTTTTAAATACTTTAAAATATCTAAAAATATCTAGAAGTCTTCAAAATAGTTTTAAATGCTTCACAATGTTTCAAAGTATTTTAAAATACTCCAATATATTTAAAAACATTTAAACTGTCTTTAAGATATGTCAAAATATTTAAAACTAATTTAAAATGCTTCAAACTGATTTAAAATACTTCAAAATACTTCAAAATACTCCAAAATACTTGAAATTACTTCAAAATATTTAAAAATACTTCAAATATCTTAAAAATATTTCCAAATACTTTCCAATGATTTAAAATACTTTAAAATGTTTGAAAATACTTTAAAGTGCTTCAAAATATTTCAGAATACTTGAAAAATCTTTAGAATATTTTCAAATATTCCCCAATGCTTCAAAATATGTAAAATGTAAAAAAAACATTTCAAAACACTTAAAACTACTTTAGAATTACATTAAAATATTTGCAAGTACCTCTTAATAATTCAAAATATTTTTAAAATCTCGTTTACAAAACTTTAAAATATTTTTAAAAAAGCTTAAATATACTTGAAAATATTTAAATATACTTGAAATTACTTTAAAATATTTTAAAATATGTAAAAAAAAAATATGTAAATATGTAAAATTCTTCAAAGTAACTATTTAAAAATATTAGTATTTTAAATATTAAATAACATATACACATGCAGATTTTAAAATACCAATTTTTAAAAATATTTTAAAAGTATTATGATACTTCAGCCTACTTCAAAACCTTTTAAAATATTTTGAAAATGCTTTCAAATATTTAAAAGTACTTCAAGATATTGAAAAACACTTGAAAATATTTCAATTCCTTTTAAAATTAAAAATAATGATTTTGAGTGATTCAAATCCTATAGAAAATTATTTTTTCAAAAACCTTCATGATTTCAAAAGTAATCTAAATTCTTACAAGATATTGAAAAATTCATTTTTTAATGAAAAAATACATATAAAAAATATGGAAATCTTTTTTTTCATGGAAATTGTGAAAAACTCGTGGAATTTTGAGAAGAAAAATGTCTAGAAATCCTGAAAGAATACATTTTTTCTTAAATCCTGAAAGAATACATTTTTTCTTAAATTTAATGAAGAATTTGAAAGGACGGTGCAATAAGAGATGCTTTTTCATTTGCAGATGCCAAGCGTTTGATTGGTCGTCGTTTTGACGATCCGACGGTCCAAGCCGACATGAAGCACTGGCCATTCACTGTAGTGAGCGACGGTGGAAAGCCCAAGATCGAAGTGCAGTATAAGGGAGAAAAGAAGACTTTCTTCCCCGAAGAAGTGAGTTCGATGGTCTTGGTGAAGATGAAGGAAACTGCTGAGGCCTACCTCGGCAAAACCGTCACCAATGCTGTGATCACTGTACCTGCTTATTTCAACGACTCGCAGCGTCAGGCAACCAAGGATGCTGGAACCATCTCTGCCCTGAATGTGCTGCGTATTATCAACGAGCCAACCGCTGCCGCCATCGCCTACGGCCTCGACAAGAAGGCCATTGGCGAACGTAACGTTCTCATCTTCGATTTGGGCGGCGGCACCTTCGACGTCTCCATCCTCACCATCGAAGACGGCATCTTCGAAGTCAAGTCCACCGCCGGAGACACTCATCTCGGAGGCGAGGACTTCGACAACCGCATGGTCACCCACTTTGTCCAAGAGTTCAAGCGCAAGTACAAGAAGGAACTCACCAGCAACAAGAGGGCTCTTCGTCGCTTGAGAACATCCTGCGAACGCGCCAAGAGAACTCTCTCCTCCTCGACTCAAGCCAGCATCGAAATCGACTCTCTCTTCGAGGGAATTGACTTCTACACTTCCATCACCCGTGCTCGCTTCGAGGAGCTCTGCGCCGACCTTTTCCGAGGCACTCTTGAGCCCGTGGAGAAGTCTCTCCGTGACGCCAAGATGGACAAGTCCCAAATCCACGACATTGTTCTCGTTGGAGGCTCGACACGTATTCCCAAGATCCAGAAACTCCTTCAGGACTTCTTCAACGGCAAGGAGCTCAACAAGTCCATCAATCCCGATGAGGCTGTGGCCTACGGAGCTGCTGTCCAGGCAGCCATCCTCCACGGCGACAAGTCCGAAGAGGTCCAGGATCTTCTCCTTCTTGATGTTGCTCCCCTTTCCCTCGGTATCGAAACTGCCGGAGGAGTCATGACTGCACTCATCAAGAGGAACACGACCATTCCAACCAAACAGACCCAGACCTTTACCACCTACTCGGACAATCAGCCTGCTGTGTTGATTCAGGTGAATATTTTTTCTTTAACAGGAATCATAGTTCGTCTCCTTTTTTCCCACTTTTCCTAAAGAAAATTCCCTAAAACACCTAAAATCAAATATTTTTCCCCCTTTTCGCCTAATTTTCAATAAAAATTTTTTTAATAATTTTTCAACAATAATACTTCAGACTACTTCAAAATACTCCATATGTTTAAAAATACTTATAGCTACTTTAAAATACATCAGACTACTTCAAAATACTTTAAAATACTTTACAATCTTTTTTTTAAAAAATGTAATAAAATATTTTCAAATACTTCCCAGTACTTCGAAATATTTAACAATACTTCAAAATATTTAAAAACACTTCAAAATACTTGAAAATATTTAAATATACTTAAAATTACTTTCAAATACTTCAAAATATTCAAAGATACTTTGAAATCTAATTTTTTAAAAATATTAGTATTTTAAGTGTTATATAATTTATAAAAAATTTGTTTAAATATTTTAAAGATATTTTTAGAAAATAAGAAAGTACTTTAAAATAATTCCAAATACTACCCGATAATTCAAAATATTTTAAAATACTTGAAAATATTTAAAAGTCTTTAAAGTATTTCAAAATACTTTAAACTATTTTAAATACTTCAGTTTACTTAAAAATACTTAAAATTACTTCAAAATATTCAAAAATACTTAAAACTACTTTAAAATACTTCAGACAACTGTGAAATACTTCAAAATATTTAAAAATACTTTAAAATAATTTAAAATATTTTCAAATACTTTGAAATATTTAAAAACATTAAAATATATATCAAAATATTTGAATGTACTAAAAAGTACTTTAAAATACTTCAAAAACCGTTTTATTACTTTCAAATACTTTAAAATAGTTCAAAGTTTTTAAAAATACTTAAAAAAAAGTATTTAGTATTACTTAAAAATACTAATATTTTTGAAGTATCTTTAAATATTTTGAAGCTTTTTAAAGTATTACAAAGTAATATAAAGGATTTCAAGTATTTTGAAGTATTTTAAAAATATTTAGAGGTTTTGGAAAGTTTTTGGAATTATTTATAAGTAATTTTAAGTATTCTGAAATATTTTAATATACTTCGAAATACTTCAGAATATTTCAGACTACTTCAAAATACTTAAATTTACTTTAAAATAATTTGAAATATTTCCCAATGTTTCAAAGATTTTTAAAATACTTCAATATGTTTAAATACACTTAAAATGTCGTTAAGTCATTTAAAATATTTCAAAAGAAACTTAAAATACTTAAGACTACTTCAAAATATTTAAAAATACTTAAATTACTTAAAACGTTTTTGAAATATTCAAAAATATTTAAAACTACTTTAAAATACTTCAGATTACTTAATAATACTTAAAAATTACTTAAATTTTCAAAAATACTTAAAACTACTGTAAAATACTTCAGACAACTGTAAAATACTTCAGAATATTTAAAAATTCTTTATATTACTTTAAAATATTTGAAAATATCTAAAAATACTTTAAAGTCTTTAAAATATTTCAAAATACTTCAGTTTACTTAAAGATACTTAAAATTACTTCAAAATATTCAAAAATACTTAAAACTACTTTAAAATACTTCAGAAAACTGTAAAATACATCAAATTACTGGAAAATAATTTATAATATTTTTAAATACTTTAAAATATTTAAAAACATTAAAAAATACATAAAAATATTTAAATATACTAAAAATTACTTTAAAATACTTCAAAAGCCTTTTTATTACTTTCAAAGACTTCAACATATTTAAAAATAATTCAAAGTATTCAAAAATATTAGTATTTCAAGTATTTTTAAATACTTTCTACTAGTTTGAAGTATCTTTAAATATTTTAAAGTATTTTAAAGTAATATAAAGGATTTTAAGTATTTTAAAGTATTTTAAAGTCTTTGAAAGTAATTTTAAGTACATTTAAATATTTTGAAGTATTTTAAAAATATTTTGAGGTATTGGGAAGTATTTGGAAGTATTCATAAATAATTTTGAAGCATTTTAAAGTAATTTTATATATTTTAAGACATTTTTAAGTGTCTTTAAACATTTTGAAGTATATTCAAGTGTTTTTAAAGGTTTTATAATATAGTTTTTTAAAATGATTTAAAATACTTCAAAATAAAAATAAAAAAAATAAAAAAAAATAAATAAATAAGATGCTTTTAGTATTTAAAATAATGGTCTTGAGTAATTTAAATTTTATAGGACATTACTTTTGCAATAACACTAAGAGCATTAATTAAAAAAACTTTCATTTTTTCAAAAGTAATTCAAATTCTTACAAAATATTGAAAAATTTATTTTTTAATATATGTACACACACACACACACACACACACACACACACACACACAAAATATAATGGAAATTTTTCTATATTTTTCTCATGGAGATCGTGAAATACTCATTGAATGAAAGAAAATCAATTTTGTATTTTCAAATTAATGACAAGAGATTAACTAACGTTTTTAAAATTTTTTAACATTACTATGTTCCTCTTTTCTCGTTTTCCCTTTATACGGAAGAAAATCCCCTTTTTTAAAATTGAAAATCCCCTTTTGCACCTAAAATTGAACAAAAGAACGACTGATCCCTGCGTTTATGAAAACTGAAGAAACAATTTTTTGCTATTAAGTGAAATTAATCGCCACCCTAGTTACCTAATATTTTTATTTGAAAAATCCTTTAACGTCCGAGGATAACAATATTTTACTTTGAAAAATATTTGTAATGCTTACAAATATAAATGTTTTTACCTCGTGCATTTCCGGACGAATTGAAGTCACTTATTTTGATTTGAAAGTTAACCATCTTTGTTCTATTGGCAGGTCTATGAAGGAGAGCGTGCGATGACCAAGGACAACAATCTTCTTGGAAAGTTCGAACTTCGCGGAATTCCACCATCACCACGAGGAGTTCCACAAATTGAGGTGACATTCGACATTGACGCGAACGGTATCTTGAACGTCTCGGCTGTGGACAAGTCGACTGGTAAAGAGAACAAGATCACCATTACCAATGACAAGGGCCGTCTGAGCAAAGAAGACATTGAGAGGATGGTGAACGAAGCCGAGAAATACAGAAGCGAAGACGAGAAGCAGAAGGAAACTATTTCAGCGAAAAATGGCCTGGAGTCATATTGCTTCAACATGAAGAGCACCGTCGAAGACGAGAAACTTAAAGACAAGATTAGCGCGAGTGACAAGCAGGTCGTCCTCGACAAATGTAACGACATTATCAAATGGCTTGACGCAAACCAATTAGCAGACAAGGAGGAATTTGAACACAAACAGAAGGAACTTGAGGCCATTTGCAATCCAATTGTGACCAAACTCTATCAAGGAAGCGGTGGCATGCCCGGTGGAATGCCAGGATTCCCAGGAGCTGGTGGAGCACCACCAGGAGCCGCCCCAGGCGCTGGTGCCGGTGGCGCTTCTGGACCAACCATCGAGGAAGTCGATTAAACAAATCTCCTTGCACTGCCAAACATTCTTCTCTTGTGAGAATAAAAAATAAAAAATAGATAATTCATTCTTGATGTTGTAAATCAAACACCCTAGACCCACATTTTTCAGTTTTATTCCATTCTTTGTTAAAGTAACACTTTCAAAACAATTGTTTAAATTCATTAAAAATGCATTCTATTACAATGTATTTGTGTAAAATGTAGTTTTTAATGCAATTCGGAAATTCGATTTTTAAATTACATTTTGAAGCTTTTTCATGAAATGTTATTTAAAAATTGTTTTTTTAATGTGCAACAAATTGTAGAAATGTTTTTTGCAATTTTTAAATTGCTTTTGAAAGTGTTTACTTTTATTGAATTTTAGCTTTTTTTTATGTCTTCGTATTTCATTAAATGATGTAATAGAGGGCGAATTATTATTATTATTATTACTATTATTACTACTACTACTATCAACGAAGTCGTTTAATGAAAAAGTTAATGTTAGATTCAAGTTCTATTTTTTATTTTCACAAGAAAAATATGTCGATTTTGTGTTTTGCATATTTAATTCAGTAAACAGTATTTTCTAACTTAATTTTGCCTTTTTATTTTCTCCTTTTGAATTTGAGTAGTTTATGATTTCCAAGTTCTTAAAATTGAAATTGTATTTTTTCTGTGACACCAAGTCAATTATGAATTTGGTCTATTGTTGCTAATTTTCAGAATTTTTATTTAACCCTGAGAGGTCGATATTTATATGATATAAATACGAACATTTTGAACTATAACAGAATATAATATCTTACACCCAAATGCATGAATGCCTTCTTTCCAAATTTTTCTGCGCATCAAAAATTCAATGCAAATACGATGCGCAGAAAAATTTAGAAGGAATTTTTGTAGCTTTTTTGAGTTAGTGAAATTTTAAAAATAAAAGCGTATTTTCAGCATTTTTTTGTTAAAAAAGAAGACTTGTATTTCACTTACTAAATTTATAAAATATAGAAATATAATAAATAGAATATATAAATAGAAGAAATGGAAACTGTTTAAAAATGAAGGAAAAATCAAAATACTGTTTTAGATTGCATAATAGCATTTATTAGTCTTTGAATTTTGAAACTAACTTTGAAAGCATGGAGAAAAACTATTTAACAGTCTTAAACTAAAAAAATTGCAACAGAAATAAACTTACAATTAGTTTACAACGAATTGGGAATTTGTTTACAAACATGAATTTTACACAATACTAAAGGGACTACGTCCCGTAAACTTTGTAAATAAATTATAAACTTCATAAATTAACGCACAGTTTTATATGCGAAACTAATTTAACTAGTCAGCTAATTTTATAATTAGCCTTTCCGATCTTGTATCCAATATTGATAAATTATAGTTTAATATTCAATATTGATAAATTATAATAGATTAATATCCAATATTGATAAATTATAGTTTAATATTCAATATTGATAAATTATAATAGATTAATATTCATTTTTGATAAATTATAATAGATTAATATTCAATATATCTGTTTCGATTAATCTATCACAATTCGTAGATTCATCTTGATAATTTAAATTAATCAAACATCACTTTACAGTTTCGATATTTTTCTGAATAATTTTCTTCTTAATGTTTTTGTAAATTCCTTTTTCATTTCATTAACATTTTTCAGGCCTTTTTACTAAATATTCTAGTTATTTTTTGTTCTCTTTTCTTCATTGACTTTTCTCAATAATACCTGAATGGTTTTCAATTCCGAAAAACGAATTACATTTACGTCTGACTTAATTATTGGTTTAATTATTGTTGGTTTAGCTAATTTTGAATTTGTTTCATCAATAGCATAAACTTCAATTTGAGAATTCGTTTCTGGTTTTTCTGTTGTATTGAGAAATTCACTTTCAACAGTAGGTGTTAGATGCCTATTTTTGCAGTGATTAGTTGAATTTAAAGAACTTTCTATTGAGCTTGGGTTGGTTGAAGTTACGTCTTTGAGAAATAATTCATTTTTTTCTGTGAAAGCATCGAGTTGATTCACTTGTTCGGTAATTGAAGAATCATTCTGCAAAAAAGCTCGTTTTGTCCTTTTTCGAGTGTTAACGAAAGCACTAAATTCCGAGAAAGTATTTTTTGAACCTGAACTTGAAACACTAAAAGGTGTTTTTTTTGACGATGTTTTTGATTCTTGAATTTTCTGAATTTTCTTTTCATGAACTGAGTCTTCACTGTCAGAAAGTGTTCGACTGCTCCTTTTTCGATTTTTAGGCAATGGATTTGAATTGTTTTGAAAAGCGACTGATTTGGAGAATATTTCTGTAATTGAAAAAGCAGTAATTAACGAAGAAAGCAAATTGGAAAAAATTAAGATTAAAATAAATGATTTTATAAAGTAGAAACTTGAAATAAATGATTTCATAAAGTAGACATAAATTTTTTCATGAAAATAATTTATTTTATTTACAAAAACATTTCATTTATACATAAAAACTAAATGCAACAATTTTCAAAAATATATAGTAGTAAATGAAATTAAAAAATAAATAAATGCAAAATCAAGTAGATTTTATTTTAAAAATTTTTAAAAAATATTAAAAAATTAAAATAGTAAACAATTTATGACTACGAAAACTAACAAAAAACGTAGAGATTATCCAAAAAATTATTACGAACAAGAATAGTATCTGTAAAGAAAGAAAAAAAATAATTACAAAAAATCTTTTAACATTAACAAAATAAACATAACATAAACAAAATGTAAAATAAGATATTTTTTAAAATCACATTTATTAGCAAAGAATAAAAAAAAATTAGAAACTTTTCAGCATTGCTTTGATTTAAATTTAAAATTCCAAGATTAATTAAAACATGAAAAATAAATCTATAAAAAATAAAAACAAATTTAAAACCCCAGGTTGTAAAAAATTAAATGATTAAAGAACAAAATTTAAGAGGATTTTAAATTTGTGAAAACTTCGTGAATTTTGAGATTTTTTGAAGAAATAAACTAATTTAGGAAAAAATGCAAAAAAAAATGTCAAAAATAAAGAAAACTCTTTGAATGAAAAAAATAAATAAAAAAAATTAGGTAATTAAAAAACAAAAAACAAGAGAGAGGAATTTAATTTATTCAAGTAAATTCAATTATTCAAAGTACTAACAGAAAATAAGTGTCAAAACGTTAGGGTATATGTATAATTAAAATAAAAATGCAAAATCTAGGAAAGAATAAAGAAATAATTAAAATTGTGAAAAATATTTTTAGAAAATGTAAATTGAGGCTAAATAAAATTGTGCATCTTAAAATCGAAAATCATAACAAAATTTCAAAATAGTAATAAAAATATTTAAATTAAATTATTTGGTTTATTTTTGCATATTTATTTTTTAAAAAACTCTGAAGTGAGCAATTTAAGACCAAAAATGTACGCAGATTTATTTAATCTCCAACCAGAATTAGTGAAAAATAGCACATTTTTTTGTTTTTCCAACTTTGAAACGAGGATTAGACGTCTTTTCTCCAAATCCATTTTATTTTGCAGAAAAATTTTCTAGGTAAGTAAGACTTCAAAAGCTCAGTCAAAATTAATATCAACAGAATTTCTTTTGAAAAATTAAAAGTAAGTGGCCAAATGTTCAAATAAATAAAATTTGAGATACATATTACCAAATATTTTAATTTAAATGAAACCTGAATTTCTTTGAATTATTTTGGATCAAAGGGTTCAATGAAAAGACTTAATTGTCAAAAATAATATAAATTCAAATTGCGAATGATTAAAAGCGTTTTAAGACTGATTAATTAAAGTGATGCTAAAATTGCAAAAATAACAAAAATAAATTAATTAGATGACAGATTTTAAAACAACATTTGAATAAGATTAATAGTTGAGAGTCTATAAACTATAATTTGTATCTACTTTCACGTAAATGTGAAAAGAAAATTGAATAACAATGAAAACGAGGATTATTTAAATAAAAATTGCACTGTGAGGTTTTTTAATAAATTATTTACAAATAAATAAATATTATAATGTGAATATTACTTACGATCCAGTTTATGTTTTCGAAAATTATCATGTGGATTTTTGAAAGCTTCTTCCTGTTTTTGATTTGATTCAAACATCGATTCTTTCTTAATATTTTTGCTAAAAAGAATTTGAGAAAATTCCAAATTTTTCTTTTTCTTTTGAATCTCACAAATTCTTTGAATAGTTTTTGTAAATTTCATTTGCTTTGCACCAGAATGATTTATTTTTCGTTTCATAGTTCTAGATAAATTCGAACTTTTTCCGTCAATTTGATTGACTGGAATAAATAATAATAATGAACAAAACAAAATAATCAAAGATCATTTTAATGTACAACGCTATCTAGAACCTAATATTAATATTAGGTTCTAATTAGGTTAATATTTTGGCCTTTACCTACTCAAGAATTAGGGAAATTGACCATTTTTCATACATTGGTCACCATTTTAAAGCCGCCATATTGAATTTTCGAATATAGGTATAGTAAAAACTGCAACATTTTGTCAAATAACGGCTTTTTTCTATGGATTTTTTTATGGATTTTTTAAAACGACATTATATAAACTAGGCGTTAAATATTTATTTATTTAACATCATTGTTTCAATAATGTGTTTTCGTTAACATTTTCTTTATATGTTGAGCGCTCTGATGCATCGTTAACATCGTTTTATCATTGTCTTTATTCTGAGAGAGAAAAAGATAAAATGGATTTTTGGCTCAGAAAAGAATTTGCAGATCAAAAATTACGAGCTACTTTTGTCTGCAGATAATGTAGAATTCATAAAAATACAGGTCTATAATTTTTGTAATGTTTGTAATGCATATTATAATAAAATATAATAAAACAAAGTTGTTGCTGACATGACAAAAACTTCTCTCACGTGGAGAATTGTAGGTTAGGTTAATTGTAACGATTTTAACTCACCATCGCTGTCACTTTCAGAATCCTCTAATAAGAATTTTTGTACTTTTTTGAAAGATTTCATCTTTGATATTTAATTTTTATATAATAAGAGACAAATACGTAACTTAATTTTTTATTATTATTTTCTTACTTTCCTTCCTTCATCGAATAATTTTTGAAATTTTCGCGCATGCGCCACAATGTTGGCAACACTGAACTTTAAAGCCGGTAATTTTAAAATTTCGTTCAAAATTTGTTTCTTTCTCAGTAAAATATACAAGTCGTAAAATTCACCATTATATAAATACGCTTCTAAAACGACGAGATAATATTTTATATTTAAATCAAATTTAATGCAATTTGTAATAATTGCATTTTACCTTGGACTTGGAACTTACTGAGAAATTTACAACAGCGCTCCAAATTGGCTGAAAAAGAGAAGAAAGCTCGTCTACAGATTAGATAGTTCATGGTGTAGAATATCTGAATCTGCCTGAGAATTATACTCAAACACGAGGTTTCTTTTGTAATTCCAAATTTTGCAAAATTTAAAAATCTTTCACATGGATTCTAATTCTAGTGCGGGTGCTGATATCGAGCAATTAGATAGCGGAATGGGAAGCAGTGACATGAGATCACCAGAAGTCAAAGCTCTTCTTCCCGACGATGATGAAGAAGACGAAGAGGTAATGGTACTAGTCAACTTTAAACAAATTTAATTTAGAAATTCATCCCTTATTTATGTTTTTAACCGTTTTAATGAGAGCGTACAGCTCTCATTTAAAAACATGCTCCTCTGATAGAATTAATAATTGCGATTTTTCTGTCCTAAATTAAATAATTTAAAACTCGTGTTTAATTTTTATTGTAGTCTGTTTTTATTAAACTGCATTTATTTAAAAAGTTGTATTAAATTTCTCGTTAACAACAATTCTCCAGTTACAGTATATATCTTTCATTTGACACTTTGCAATTATTAGAATTCTAGGAAATATTACCGAATTTGAGGTTAACTCGGAGTTTTCTGCTCCAATCTTTTTTCAAATCATTTCAGAATTTCAAATTACCAAAACGTCAATGAAAAATTCGTTAAATAATGAAATTGGGTTTTGAAAGTATTTGAAATTTAAATATTATAGTACAAAATTTAGAAAAACATGGACATTTTAATGGTTTGATTAATCAAATTCAAGTATAATTTGAATTGAAAAGTGCCTTTTAATGTTCGTTCAAAAATTATTATTTTTTTTTTCATTATTGCGTTGTTTGTTTATTGTCAATTTCTGCATTTTCATAGTTATTTGATGATTTTTTCAGGACGAAAGCTTGTCAGAACGACTGATGGGATTAACAGAAATGTTTCCAAAGGAAGTGCGAAATTTCAGCTACAATATGAGCAATTTTTTGTGTTATGGTGTAAAACGTAATTATTATCTTTTTAAATTTTAATATTTAAGTTTTTATGTTTAATTCAAGTCTCAGCATTAATTTAAATCTAATTATTTCTAACAATCTTCTGAGTTAATTATAGAACGGATCCACTTCAAATCATGCAAGCAGTCCGATGGTATATTGAGAATTGACTTAACAATGAAGTTCAGCTTAAAAAATAATGAAACACGCATTTTAAAAAATTTTTGTAATATATTTTTGTATTTTCTACGAATTTTTTCAGATTGAAAGAAATCGTCTTTTGCGGTTTCTTTAACAAAAATCTCGTTATTTCCACAATTTTTAAGCTTTATAATTAATTCTAAGCTCAGTTTATAAACGTTGATTATAATGCGATTTTTCGGAAAAACGAAAATAATTCTTTTCTTAAAAAGACCATAACTCATTAATTGTGGAAAGTAAGAGATTTTTTTTCAAAAATGACAAAAACTGATTTTTTTCTATATAAAATCTTAGAAAATACAAAAAAATATTACCAAAAACTGAAAAATACGTGTTTTGCTCTCTTTAATATTAAAAAAATTTACAATCTTTTTAATTTGTATCATTTTTATTTCAAAGTTTATCCTTTTAAGAGCAATTAAGAAAAAATATAATATCTTTTAAAAAACAGAACATGTGTTCATTTGAAATAAAAAAAATTCAAAAGAATTCAATGTTGAATATGTTCGAAGTTTTTTAATATTTTTCATAAATATTTTACAGACTTTTTAGTCACACGAAAGAGAACAAATTTCCAGAATTTCATCAAAATTGTAGGCCAAGTTTGAAATTTCCATTATGACTTACCATGGAATTGCTCTTTATTTTAAAAATGAAACACTTTCAAAAATCTGACGAGGTGAAGTTGTACAATTTTTAAAAAACTAAAATTAGTTACTAGAGACAGAACTGCAGGACAGCGCACAGAACCATTTATAATTTTAAATAAAAAAAAGAAGGTCCGCAAACAAAAATCGTGTTTCAATCCTCGGGATCTGCAGCCGCAATCTTAAATCATCATAATTATGAGAAAAAAAATCAGAATCCAATTGCTTTGCTGCAAATCTCAAAAATCGATTTTGAACACGTTCCAATCGTAATATCTGAACCGAGCAATAAGACCGGAAAGAAATCAACTCCCATCGAAGAGAGCTTGTCCAAAAGAATCGCATGACTGACCTTGTCAAACGCCTTTGAAAAATCTGCATAAATTGTCTCAACCTGGACGCCAGATTGAGTATTTGATATCAAGTAACCAGTATAATAAATGCTCAAGTTAGTAACAACAGATCACCCGCGAACAATGCCATGCTGCTCTTCAATGATTAAATTAGAAATTGAACGGTAAACAAATCACCAATAATACTCTCAAAAATGTTAGTAAAACCATTTAGCAAGGTAAATTTTGCCATTTTGCAAGCATTATAAATTTTAGTCCTTACAAACGAATTTTAGAGTCGCGAAGTAAAGTTTGTAACGCGATATTCCGTCGTTTTCGTAAAGCGAATAAGCGATCCGATGAACGAGACCGTGGATCGTTCCGTGTGTCGTTTCGATGTAGTAGTATACCGAGCCGCGCGCTGATTGGTGAGCGCTTATTTCGGCGCAGAACCGTGCGCAGTAAGAACTCATTGCGGAGTCGATCCGTCGAAAAGCATAAAAGGAGGGTGTTTCGCGCTGCTCGAGGCAGTCTTCGACGAGCCGCGGAAGTGGTCTTACCCTCCCATAGAAGACCAGAAGAGTCTTACTATTCGGTGGAGTTTTACTCTCCACAACGATGAGGTCTTACCCGTCTTTGGTCGTCGAGAAGTCTTACTCTCATGTGCTCGAAGTCGACCTAAAAGAATCCGAGCCTTTCAGGGCGAACTTTATCGCGTGTCGTTTTGATTATTTCGTGCCGTTTCGTTTTCGTACCGATTATTATTTTATGCGTTAATTTAAATATTGTATTTTTATTTTAAGTCAGAAGAAATGTGAAGCCTGTAATTTGTTAATTCTAATTAAACGTTCTATTTAATTTTTATTCACGAACCCTGGTCCAGCGAGCTTAATCCGTCCTTTAATTTAAATTTCTGACTACAAATTCATTTTTGTAAATTAACATTCATTACGAATGGGAAGATAATTTTGGACATCGTTACTATTAGCAGACTCGTGAATGGGTACAATGATACCTCTTTTCCAGAGTTTTGGAAAAACACTAAAAATAAAAAGCGGCTCTAAAAGTGATAAGCAGCATGACCTTATAAACAGTGGAGGGATGCCATTTGGACTAGCAGCAACTTTTCAGTCAAAATTCATTATTTTATCTTTAATATTATTTTTTGAAATTAAAAACAGATTACCTACTACGGCACTGTGCGTGTACTGCTCAATGTTAACGTTATTAGGGGAATAAACAGATTGAAAAAAAGAAGCGAAAAGTCCAGCAATTTGAGCACTGGAGTTCGCAAATGAATCGTCAAGAAACATACGATTTAAATGTGAACAGCATACTTTATTTTGAAGTCAATTCTCAATATACCTGCCTGCATGATTTTTGCATTTTTTTAAAATCTTTTTTCATAATTCCATGAAGTTTTCCTAATGTTTTTTTCTAGAATTTTGTCTTCTTTTCTCCTTTTTTTATTTTTTTTTTAATTTTTTAAATTTAAAAATTTTAAATTTTGGATTACTCAATCATTTTTCACTTTCTCGACGATTGTTGCAGAATTATATTCCGTCTCCTGTACCCTAACGTGGTTCTTCTTCAGTTCGTCGGCAATTTTAGTTGCGCCGATACTTTTTGAAGTAGAGCGTGCACAGATGGAAGAGGCTCAACGCGCACAGCAAAAGCAAGTTTTATTAGGTCCAAATGCAGCCATTTCTAGTGTGGGAGCTTCTGGACTTCCACTGGCCCCTCCTCTTCAGCGATAAGTCACTTTTTCAAAAAGTGAAATCTCACTGACTACCAATTGCCGTTTCAATCCCCTGATCACATCTCTATTGTCGGATTCTAAGTCTGCGAATAAATTTTGTGCCGCGTATCAGATCCTTTGTCATTGTTAGCATTACAATTGAAAGTGCATTTAAAAACGGGAATTTTCAAATTTAAACTGGTATGCTTACGATTAAACAGAACTTAGTGCAAATATCTACCAAAGGCCCCTGGTCATTAAGGAGAGTCCAGAATAGGCGGTTCGAGGTTAGTTTCTCAACGTCGACGCGTCGATAGAACAATAGAAAACAATAGACCGACGCGTCGCTTTCAACGCGTCGACGTTCAGAAACCACCTATTCTGGACTCTCCAAATTATTTGAGTGATATTTTTGAAAGGATATTTTTGTCCTCGTTTAGTGGCATTATTTCGTGCATTTCTTTAACGCGGTTCGTGGTATCAATGAGCAATTTACCAAGCTAGTATTTTAATGACATAAAGACATTTCAATTAGTGTACCTCCCAATAGTTCTTGATCTCAGTTTTCAAGGAAAAATTTTTGTAAAGGGCTTTATTAGACTCGTCGGATACTGATGTGATTTGAAGAATTGTCTCCGATCAATTTATTGTTTGTACGTTGTTTTGTTGTCAAGTTATAGAGAAGTAATAAATCCTTTCCAATCTTATAAACTTGTTTTTTTTTTTCATTGAGTGTAATGAAATTACATTCACAGATGACGAATAACACTGAAATCGACCCTCGCGAAGAAAACATTCTTCACTAAAATTATACCAAAGACAGAATATATCAAGTATATTTTACATCTCTAGAATCTCGTATCTTGAATTTTCAGTTCTAAACTGTTGTATTTTAAATTGATGTAAAAACCATGGTAAAAACTTATTTTTCCTTTTTTGTAAATAATTATTAATCGCTTTTATTTGTTCAAAGATAATTCGACCTTCAACGAATGTTATCCTTCCTTTAAATTTTTATTAGAAATATTAATATTCTTTAAATCAAAGAAAATGTCATATCAATTGAGGTTATGTCAGCAGCTGAAAATTCAAGGGTGCAAACAGGTGCAAAATAGCGACCGCCTCTTGAAGTTTGCCACAAATATGAAGCAAAATAACCTCCAAACCACCCAGACAGCCCCTTCATCGATTAAAATCTCCCTTTATTCGTAGCTAACTTCAAGAAGCGGTTTAGTTAAGAATGATGTAAGAATGTTTTCAAATGTTATCTTCGGGAGGGTCGAAATAAGACTTAACCTAAAATAAAAACACAGCAAATAAGCATTGAACATACTTTTAATTTAGAACACTCATCCAAAATATGTACATATGTTCCATATATATTATAATAGTACTTTAAAAAACTAAACGTACGTCAGGCTAGTTTTCTGTATAGTTTAATTACAAAGAGCAAAGAGAGATATTACAAAATGTACACGTGGGTCGAATTCGATTTCTTAACATACAAGTAATAGCAAAAAAGGAAAAAAGAACAGATCTCTACAGCATTACAAGGGTATACTCAGAGGAAAGTGAATTATTACATATAGAATGAATTGAATTAATAAATTCGATGCTCTAAATAAGCGAACGAGCACCGACGCTTCGCAGTGTATTTCCTAATCAACTGAGCTCTATTTACCATCATCGCTTATAAACAAACAATTCATTTTTAATAATATTAGAACCTATAAATAGTTTCAATTCACAGAAATTCACCAATTTAAATAAAAATTATCAACATTTTCCCAGCATTATGTAGATTCAAAACAATAGTTTCATTATTAAATTGCTTCATTAAACAAAAATTATATGTATTAGTCACGTCTGAACGAGGCATAAAAAAGATAAATTAATTAAAAAAAAAAAAGTTGTGTCCTCCTTCGGCATAACCTAATACACAAACAGCATAAAGGAAAAAAACATGATTAAATGATTGAATTCGTTTTAGAAACAATTCGAAAGAAATTTTAAGACAGTTAATAAAAAAAACGACAGAGAAATAAATATTCTATGTACAGTAGTCGTTTGACTTATATTCAAAGCAAATGCAAATTTATTATCGACACAATTCAATATCATTGATCATGAAACGTTTTTAACGTTATTTTTTCCCTCAGTCACGTACCTAAATGCAGATACAATAACAGATTCATTTCTCTTTGAAAAAAGAATTCCCTTGCAGTAATTAAATAAAAAAAATATCCTGACTAGCTTAAAATGTTCGATTGTTCTCAAAGACAAAATTTACGAATTAAAAAAAAAATTAGAATTAACTTTTTTCTTTGCAAGAGACTGCCTTTTCCTAAGAAATATAATTTAATGCAAGTTGAATAAATACCAGCGTTTTGAAGAACGAAAAATACAATTGTATTTTATTTTTAAAAAATTATTTAATTATTAATTATTATTTCAATTTGAATTTAAAACAAAAATGCACTTCAAGATTATTATTTCACTTAAGTGAATATTATTCACATTTCACTTATTAAGTGAATTAAAGTGAAAGTGAATTAATAATAGTTCGTGATTTTGACTATTATTCTATCAACGAATAAAAAACTTTTCCACAAAGACGCTGATTTAATGTCAACTATATAGTAAAATAAAATAAATATTCCCTTTAGAATTACAAAGTAAAAATAACCGAAAACAATCAATTGAGATTTCATTAACAATATATCGCGTGATAAAAATTTAAGGATCGGATGCAATAAATTTTCAACAAATAAAAAAGAATTCCCAGGAGCGAGAAATAACTTTGAACAATTAATAAAAATAATTATTAAAATAATAATTATTACAATTATTAAAATAATTATTACAGACAGAAATTTTCACAAAAAAATCCTGTACCTTCTTTTATAATCTATTATAATAAACAAAAACTAAAAAATTCCCCTTATATAAATATTTTTTCTAAACAAAATTAAGAGGTTATCGACATAACCTCAAATAAAAAAACGCTTTGCAATAATTCATTATTGAAATTTCAACAAATTATCTTATTCTCATTTTGCGTAAAATGTTACTAAACTGTTGTGGATATTTTTTCAATTTAAATCATTCCCACCCTCTCCAAAAAGCTCCTGCATGAAATCGATCTATAAAGAATCGGCGTTCCGGTGTTAAAAATGTAGATTCAGGTAAAAATTCTTTACTGTTCCAATTATCGTTTTTCTTCTTTTCTCGAAGCTTAAAATCGATGTATTTTCATATTTTTATGTATGTTATACATTTTTATGTATATTATACATTTTTATAAAAATCAAAAAGAAACACGACGTTCGAATTAAGACACTTTATTGCATCCGATCCCGCAATTATTAAAACGAGGCGAACAACTACGTTTAAAGCAACGATCATTTCCTTCAACTATTTCGATTACCTATTAATCTGCGCAGATAAATTGTTAAATTACGTGATTTATTGTATATAATCTTAAGATAAAAATTAAAATTAGTTTTCGATTAAATTCGCAAGAAATTAGTTAAACGTTATCAGTAAACCTCGTGGGAATATTAAAGAAAAATAATCATTTTTTCCTTCCCATCAACTCGGTTTTAACAGTGTGAATTTAGAATAACAGTAGTCGACTTTTTAAACTTCTTATTTTGTACATAGTACATACATCGAAGTGATTGATTCTTCTTTTTTCTAACAATCGAATGATAAAATTACAATATTTGATAAAAGGCACTCGAGGGTCGAAAAACTTTATATAAGTATATATGTATATATATAAGAAACGGCAGTCAAAAAAATCAAATATATATATATATATATTATATATATATATATATTATTTATATATATATATTTAAAATATTTCACTCTTAAAATATTCTTAAAAAGGCACTTGTTTTTTCCTTGAAACCACGAATATTCAAACAATTCTCACACCACTAGATTCTAAATGACTAAAATAAATATTAATATCTTATCTCGCGAGTATCTCCAATTCTTATTATAAATCGTTTTCTTCCATTCGTTTGCCTTTTCGCTAATAATTTCTAGTTGTTATTGTTTTTGTTGTTGTTGCTGTTATTTCTTTTAAAAGAATTTGTGCAAAACGCAACTTTTGTGACTAATAAAAAATCTTAATTAAATTGAATCGTTCAATTTTCAATCTGAAAAGATTGCGGATCTTTTCCCATCTTTCATTTTACATTTTTCATTTCTTTTCATTTACATTTTTAATTTCTTTTCATTTACATTTTTCATTTCTTTTCATTTTACGTTTTTCATTTCTTTTCATTTACATTTTTCATTTCTTTTCATTTTACGTTTTTCATTTCTTTTCATTTACATTTTTTCATTTCTTTTCATTTGACATTTTTCATTTCTCTTCATTTTTAAGATCCGATAAGATCCAAAAGATCTTAGAACAATTCAATTAATAAATATCGCTCGCTATAATTAGTATTATGAAATGTTTAGACACTTAATTGTTACATGATACACAATGAACACATTACATCCGTTCAGTGAAGTATTTTTTACAATATAGTATTTATATATGCAACATTATAGAATATAATATATAATTATGGGCATATCGTTTGATATAAAAGAAAACGTTAAATAGGACCGACATGGTTATTATCCGCATTACACTATTTATCTGCAATATCACAGTACTTGCTGAAAATATATTTTTAATCATGAAAGCCAATCCGAACTAATGAAAATGGCAAGCAAAATTATCTGCAAAAAAATATATATATATAGGTATTTTTTACTACATTTTTTCAGCCATCGATCATTGTTTCACTACGCTCATTTAATTTCAAGTTTTAAACCTGAAACAAGTCTTTTTTTCCCCTTTAAACGAAAATTCAATACAATTACATACTCCATGAAAAAATAATTTCTCGTTTCTTTCAAACAACATTTTTTAAACATTGTTCAACATTTTTCCAATATTCTACAATTTTTCCAATATTCTATCATTTTCCAATATTCTACAATTTTTCGAATATTTTCACCTCGAATATTCTACATTTTACAAAAATATTTCTACAAATATATTTTTACAAATGTTTCATTCAAATATCTTATTACAAACTTGTAACCGGAAAAGATCTCATCTTCGAAACAAGATGTCTTTTAATTAATAACAATTTAATTAAAAAATTGAAAAGCACTTTTAATGATTAATTAGGCGTCTTCCAAATTTTTATTGCGCTTTGCGTCATAGACCTACAGCTTATTTCACTTACTAAATTTTTTTTTCTCTTCTAAAAAAAAGAGATTTGTTTGGTAATTGAGTTATGCATTACGAATTATGCAGAGATTTATCAATTGTAATGCGCGTTTTTAACCTTCAGTAACTAACATTGACCGAGATTTTAAAGCGTAACAAGTCGACGGCTTCAAAGTCTACATTATTCTTATTAAGCGAACACGTAAGAAACTCAACGTAGAAATAAACTCAGTTCAAATTTTCACTGAGAATGGCAACACAACGGATCTAGAAAATCGAATCTATTCACTAAATTGAATAAACTTATGACAATGTTTTTTTCTTTCGTTTTCATGACAAAAATGTAATTTACAAAAAAAAGTAATTTATTACAGAAAATATAATAAAACCCCAAATTAAAAAGTGGAATTCCACTTTCCATCTTAAAGAAACAACTCTTTCGCAAATAAAATGATAATTATCCGAGTTTACTGTAATTACAATCATTTTTTATAAAATTTAGATTAAAATTACACTTTGGCGAATATTTCAGAAATATTCTTTGCCAAATTGTTTCTCAAGTAAAGAAAATCACTATGTAGTAGTTTTTAAACCGACTTTTGTAAAAATATTGTTTTTTTGTAAAACTAGTTTTTTGTAAAACTAGTTTTTTGTAAAAGTACTATTTTCTGTAAAACAAGGTGGCCAGGAAAATTTTAGAATAAAATTCAAGGCTTTTTCCCGGATTGGGCAAAATTTTCAAGGTTTCAAAATTAGTAAATTAGTTCTTAACTTTATTAAGAACGATACATACACTGCTGGTCGAAATTGTGAGACTATTCACTGTTTAATAAATAAAAAGCTTCTTCAAACATGAAAAGTAAAAGAAAAAAAGTAAGTATAAAAAAAGTAGAACTTTTTTTCAATTATTTCCTAAAAAGTAATAAAATTCTGAGGAAAATAAGATCGACTTGAAATCATTTAGTTAATTTTTCAGTTACATGTGATTTATAAAGAGCATTTTCTTTATATACTCAAGTTTGCGACGTGTTTTTTTCTTTTACGAAAAATTGAAAAGCAAATTTTTGTTCATTTACTAATTGTTCCCACATTAATTTGCAAACTTTTTAAAAAGATAAGCAAAGAAAAAATCTTTGGAAATTGTAAATATTTAAAAATTTTGAAAAAAGTGCCAATTTGTTTTTTTATTTTTCGTAAACGAAAAAAAAAACGTTGCGAACTTCAGCATCGTCATTTTTCAATTGATTTTAAAAATTAAAATTTACTTTTGAAATAATAAACCTTTTTTAAGGTTTATACTTATTATTTATAACCTTTATATAACCTTATTTTAAGGTTTTAATACTTATTTTAAAGCTAATTTTCTATAAAATGTGTATTTTTTGTAGCCATTAGTGTCTAATTTTTTGTCTCGAAAAATAAAACACCAAAAATTGTACCAAGAGAGTTCTACAATTTGGAAGAGTTTCTTAGTACACAAATAATAAAATTAAAGCAAAAATAGAAATGAAGCAAAAGTATTTTGAGACTTTCTTTTTAGAAGAAAAAATAATATTAATTAATTCCTACGTATAATTAAAACTCTATAGAAAATTGTCTAGAAAAGTAGAATAGAAGCATTAACAGGACTTATACAAATTTTTCTTTCCAAAATTCAATGAGTTTTCCATGATTTTCATGAAAAAAATAGAAAAATTTCCATGATATTCTTTAACGCATTTTTTTCATTAAAAAATTAATTTTTCAATATTTTGTAAGAATATTTAAATCATTTTTGAAAACATAAAGGTTTTTGAAAGATAATTTTGAAACATTGGAAAATATTTAAATAAATTTAAGTATTTTGAGGTAATCAAATATTTTTAAGTATTTTCAGGTATATTTTGAAATGTTTTAAAGACTTACAATTATTTTTAGATATTTTAAAGTGCTTCAAAATATTTTGAATTATTGGGAAGTAGTTGGAAGCGTTTTGAAGTGATTTAAAGTACTTTTAAATATTTTGAAGTATTCCAAAGAAGGTCTAAAGTATTCTAAAGTAGTTTTTAGTATCTTGAAGTAGTCTGAAGTATTTTAAAGTAGTTTTTAGTATTTTGAAGTAGTCTGAAGTATTTTAAAGTATTTTAAAGTATTTTAAAGTATTTTTAAGTATTTTGGAATATTTTCAGGTAATCTGAAGTATTTTAAATTAGTTATAAATATTTTGAAATATCTTAACGATATTTTAACTGTTTTTCAATGTATTGAAGTATTTTAAAAAAATTTGAAACATTGGGAAATATTTGAAAATATTTTAATGTCAATTTAAGTATTTTGAAGTAGTCCGAAATATTTTAAAGTACAGTAGAATTCCAATTATCTGGACGTCCGATTATCCGAATTTTTTTTAAGTTCAAAAAAATTTTTTGTTGTACAATTTTTTTTAAGTTTAAACATTTTTTAAGGTTAAATTTCTGTGATATTTAAATACATATTGTAACTTTTGAGTAAGTAACGATTAAATAAAGCAAATTTCGTCATTAATGCAACTTTCATTGACAAACGTGTTAAAATAAAATTATGTATTGCTTTCAACAAAATTTTAAATTTAATCATTTCTAATTAATTTCAGAGGAAGTAAAAGGATTTTAAAATCCTTATTAATGATCAATTTCTAAAAATATGTAATTCTTTATGTCATTTCCGATTATCCGGATCGAGTTTGGTCCCAATTTATCCGGATAATTGGAATTCTACTGGATATTTAAATATTTATAAGTATTTCAAAGACTTTGAAGTATTTTAGATATTTTGAAGTATTTGGAAATATTTTACAGTATCTTCAAGTATCTTTAAATATATGGAAGCATTTTGAAATAATTTGAAGTATTTATAAATATTTTGAAGTATTTAATGGGGTCTGAAGTATTTTAAAGTATTTTAAAGTATTTTGAAGTATTTTCAATTATTTTAAAGTATTTTCAAGTATTTTCAATTATTTTGAAGTATTTTTAAATGCTTGAAGTATTTCTAAATAGTTTAAAGTATTATTGTTGAAAAATTATTACCTAAAAATTATTGAAAATTAGCAGAAAAATACTTGATTTTGTGTTTTAGGGGATTTTCTTTTAAAAATAAGGGGATTAGGTAAAAAAGGGGACGAACTGTGATCCCTGCTAAATTCACGTCATGTTCCCTGTTTTCAAGGTTTCATGGCCATCCTGCTATCCGAGTTTACTACAATAAATTACCAAAATTCTTTTTCAAACTTAGATGAAACTTAAGCTTTAGCGAATATTTCAGAAATATTCTTTGCGAAATCATTAGTAGCTTTAAAAATTATTTCTGTAAAATCACTAGTAACTTTAAAAATTATTCCTCTAAAATCACTAGTAGCTTTAAAAATTATTTCCCTAAAATTACTATTTCTTGTAAAAGTAGCTTTTCGTAAAAGTACTCTTTTTTGGTAAAAGCACTGTTTCTTGTAAAAAAAAAACATTGATTTTCGTAAAAGTGATGTTTTTTGCAAAAAAAAACCTTGATTTTCGTAAGAGTGATGTTTTTTGCAAAAAAAAACCTTGATTTTCGTAAGAGAGATGTTTTTTTGCAAAAAGAAAATTCTTTTTCGTGAAAGTAATGTTGTTTGTGAAAGTAAATAGAAGAGGGATAAAGAGGAGTACGAGAGTCTTACGAGGTTCGCTTAAAAGCCTAATGTCATACGTAAACAGGTCCCTGATTGTCGTTGTCGTCCAAGCTGATTCGACTAGGATACGCAGGACCACCTCCGTCATCAAAAAATCGTCTAAAAGTAAACTCGAAGAATCCGTGAAAGGGTTTGCCATTGTCCAACTGTTCGTCGGACTGATTGGATTCCGAGGACTCGGAATTGCGCAACTTTTCAGGATCCACCGGATCGAAATTACTGGTATCGGTTGGATATTGTATTCGAGGTATGTGGGGCGCTACTTGGCGTCGCAGGCCTTTTTCAAAGTCAATACTAGCGAAGAATGGGTGACTTTTTACCTCGTCGGCATTTTTGCCGAGACGACGATCAGCCCCGACACAAAGTTTTAATATCAAGTCCATACCCTCAGGTGACAAGTTGGCCTGCTTTGGAATATGAAGAGTTGTCTCCCAGTTGATAACCTAATAACACAAGTGAAAAAACATTTACTTTTCAAGTTCAATAAACGCATCACAAAAATCAATCAATCACAAAAAATAAAGGAATATTTCAATGTCAGGCCCCGGACCTACTTTGGGGCTAAAAAAAAAGGGTCAAAAGTGGCATACATTTTTAAAAATAGTGAAATATAGTTGCATTCTGTTTGAAAAGGAAAATTTAAAAATACTTTTTTAAAAGATAGATAATAAAATATAAATAATAAAATATAAATAAATAAGAAAATATACATAATTGCACGGATCACAGTTCGTTCTATTTGTTTACTTAATCCCCTTTTTTCCCCTTTACCCCTTATCTTCCCTTTTTTTTTAAAGAAACTTCCCTAAAACACCTAAAATCAAATATTTTTCCACCCTTTTCCCTAATTTTCAATAAGATTTTTTTTAATAAATCCTCAACAATAATACTTCAGACTACTTCAAAATAGTTCAAATATTTAAAAATAATTTAAAATATTTAAAAATACTTAAAACTATTTTAAAATACGTCAGACTATTTCAAAATAATTCAAAATAATTCAAAATAATTGAAAATATTCAAAAATATTAAAATATTTTTGAATTACTTCCAAATACTTCAAAATATTCAAAGATACTTCAAAATAGTTATAATTTTTTAAAAATATTATTATTTTAAGTGTTAAATAATTTATGAAAAGATTTTAAAATATTCTAAAGATATATTTAGAAAATAAGAAAGTACTTTAAAACACTTCAAAATATTTATACTTAAATTTACTTTAAAATATTTCAAAATATCTACAAATATCTAAAAATATTTAAAAAGTCTTTAAAATATTTCAAAATACTTTAAAATATTTCAAAATATTTCAAAATATCTCAAAATATCTAAAAATATCTAAAAATATTTAAAAAGTCTTTAAAATATTTCAAAATACTTGAAACTATTTTAAAATACTTCAAAATATCTAAAAATATTTAAAAAGTCTTTAAAATATTTCAAAATACTTGAAATTATTTTAAAATACTTCATTTTACTTAAAAATACTTAAACTACTTTAAAATACATCAGACATCTTTAAAACACTTCAAACATCTTTAAAATACTTCAAAATATTTAAAAATACTTTAAATTACTTTAAAATACTTCAGTTTACTTAAAAATACTTTAAATTCCTTTGGAATACTTCAGACAACTTTAAAATACTTCAAAATATTTAAAAAATAATTTAAATTACTTTAAAATAATGTAAAATTTTTTCAAATACTTCCAAATACTTTAAAATATTTAAAAACACTTCGAAATATTTAAAAACATTAAAAAATACATCAAAGTATTTAAATTTACTAAAAATTACTTTAAAGTACTTCAAAAACCTTTTTATTACTTTCAAAGACTTCAAAATATTTATATACTTCAAAATAATTCAAAGTATTTAAAAATATTAGTATTTTAAATACTTTCAACTATTTTGAAGTCTTTTAAAGTATCTTAAAGTAATATAAAGGATTTCAAGTATTTTGAAGTATGTATTATGAAGTATATTAAAGTTTTTGAAAGTAATTTTAAGTACATTTAAATATTTTTAAGCATTTTTTAGTGTTTTCAAATATTTTGATGTATATTGAAGTGTTTTTAAATATTTTGATGTATATTGAAGTGCTTTTAAAGATTTTATAGTATTTTGAAATGTTTTAAAATATTTTTTGAAGTATTATAAAATATTTTGAAGTATTTTAAAATATTTTGAGTTACTTTGAAGTATTTGGAATTATTTATAAGTAATTTTAAGTATTTTAAAATATTTTGAAGTACTTTGAAGTATTTTAAAGCATTTCAAAGTAATTTTAAATAAATTTAAATATTTTTAATAATTTTTAAGTGTCTTTAAATATTTTGAAGTATTTTCAAGTGTTTTTAAAGATTTGAAAATATTATAGTTATTCAAAATGTTTTAAAAGGATTTAAAATACTTCAAGAGTACTTCAAAATACACACACGCAAATCCGCTAAATATAAGGAAAATGTTTCTATTTTTCTCATGGAGATAATGGAAAAATCATTGAATGAAAGGAAATCAATTTTGTATTTTTAAATTAATAGCAAGAAATTACCTAACGTTTTTAAAATTTTTGAATATTACTATGTGTTCCTTTTTTTCTTCATTTCAAAATTCCTTTTTTATGGAAGAAAATTCCCTTTTTGAAAATTGAAAATCCCCTTTTGCACCTAAAATTGAACGAAAAAACGACTGTGATCCCTGTAATTGACATCCACCTTTTTTGAATCGATTCGATAAGTGTAAATAGAAAAAAAGAAAAATATTTAAGAATAAAAATGAAAAGAATCACGATATTAATCGATTTTATTTGGCAAGTAAACGGGCTACAAAAATTGCCCTTTTTCCCAATTAATATGGAAAAATTGAGAAACTTCAAAACTAGTTTGCAAAAAACCAATACTAATTTTAGATAAAATTTTACTTGAATGCAAAAATTATTGTAAATAGTGAATAATAGTTTTAAAGAAATATAAGGCGAAGGAAGTTTTTATTTCGTACAGCAGAATTGTTTACTTCTTAAATAAAAATAAATTTTTGACAATTAAATATTCAAGGTTTCTAGAAATCTTTGTTCACAAAATTCCATGAGATTTCTATGATATCCATGAGAAAAATAGAAAAATTTTCATCATATTTTTTAATTAAACAATGAATTTTCAATATTTTGTAAGAAATTGAATTACTTTTTAAATAATTTTCGAAAAAAGTATATTATACTTCGGAATGATTCAAAAATTTGCAAAATATTTAAAAATGCTTCGAAATATTTAAAAATGCTTCGAAATATTTAAAAATACATCAAAATATTTAGAAATTTCCAATACTTTAAAATACTTCAAAATACTTTAAAATTCTCTAAAATCCTTTATACCTATTAGTTTAAAATAATTTAAATGAGTTTTAAAATTAAAAACAACAATCTAGAGTAATTTAAATTCTACAGAAAACTTTTTTGAAATATTAAAAAAAACAAATATTTTCAAATCTGTTTACAATTTATTCAATACTTAAAATACTAGTATTTTCAAATACTATGAAATATTTTGAAGCATTTTAAAATATTTGAAAGTATTGGGAAGTATTTTTCAGTGTTTTTAAATATTTTGAAGTAGCCTGAAGTACAATAATACCTTTAAAATATTTAAAAAACTAAAATTTCAAAATATGCTTATACTTATTCCATAATTAAAATACTAATATTTGTAAATACTTTGAAATATTCTGAAATCTTTTAAAGTATTTTAAAGTAATATAAAGCATTTTGAAGCATTTTCAATTAATTTTAAGTATATAAAAGAATTGCAAGTATTTATAAGTTTTTAAAAATATTTTGATGTATTTTAAAATATTTTGAAGTATTGGAAAGTACTGAGAAAGATTTTATACTAAATTTAAGTATTTTTCAATATTTTCAAGTGCTTTTAAATATTTTGTAGTGTCTTAAAATATTTTAAAGTATTGGGAAGTACTTGGAAATATTTAATAGTAATTTGAAGTATTTTCCAGTATTTTTCAGTGTTTTTAAATATTTTGTAGTATTTTAAAATATTTTATAGTAATTTGATGTAGTATTTTTCAGTGTTTTTAAATATTTTAAAGTATTTTACAATATTTTGATGTCTTTTACAATATTTTGAAGTATTTTACAATATTTTGAATTATTAGAAAGTATTTGGAAATATTTTTAAATAATTTTAAGTACACTTCAATGTGTTTAAATATTCTTAAGTGTTTTTAAATATTTTAAAGTATTTTGAAGTCGTCTGAAGTATTGTAAAGTATTTTGAGGTATTTTGAGGTATTTTGAAGTAATTTTAAATATATTCTAATATTTTTTAAATATTTTGAAGTATTTTGAAATGTTTTTAAATCTTCTTAAGTGTTGCTAAATATTTTGAAGTATTGGGAAGTATTTGAATACATTTTAAAGTAATTTAAAGATTTTTAAAAATATTTTGAAGTATTGGGAGGTACTTGAATATATTTTAAAGTAATTTAAGTGTTTTTTGCTTCCTCATAGGGAAGCCTTGTAATCGTGCCGATTTTCGATTTTCCAAAAATTTTTAGCCCATTTTTTTCTTAAAAAATACGGTTTTTTTCACAAAACTTTTTCTTTAATAAAAATTTTAATTTGAGAGTGACAAAATTCGATTC
>WNHD01001182.1:0-27546 GCA_011057455.1 Ganaspis sp. Gsp50
AAATGGTTTAAAATTGAAAATAATGATCTTGAATAATTTAAATTCTTACAAAATATTGAAATGAATTTAATAATTAAAAATATATTAAAAAACATCATGAAAGTTTGTCTATCTTTCTCATGAAAATCATGGAAACCTCATGGAATTTTGTGAAGAAAAATTTGTAGACACCCTGTATTAGCTACTAAAAACCTTGAAAAAAATTATTTTGTGCCTTGAAAACCTTGAAAAGTACTTGAATTTTTTTTAAGAAACTGTGGACACCCTGAATATCTATAAAATTTATCTATAAAATCTTATTTATCTATAAAATTTTATTATACTTATTTACCTCGACTTAAATAAGAGGACGTTATTGCCTTGAAACATTTTGCGATCAAAGAAGTCACCAGCACAACGTGATGTTCTGAAAGAGCAGGTGTCACAATTCTTTCAAAAAATTCTATTTTAATAGTTTTGGCAACAATTTCTGCAATTTTTGGATGCGCCTCCTTAATAAGTTGATCACAGAAATCTAGCCACATAAGAAATGCAGCTACTCTCCTACATCCGGGAAATTTCTTCTCATTTGTTGGCAAAGGAGAGTCTAAACCCCAAGTAACTTCTACGTCTTCTATTTCGTTGGGAAAAACGTGTGCTGGTATTGCATTAAATAGGTTCTCTAGTCGTTTAGATAATACTAGTGGAAGATCACTTTGAGCGATCGAATTAATGAAGGTCGTATCTTCCAAAGAAGCTAAAACCATGATCCCCTCGCAGGCTCTTACTCTTACTGTGTTGTCCTGAAATTTGAATTATTGATTACTTATTTTTTTGATTTAATGTTTACAATAGTAATAGAATTATTTGTAACAATTTCACCAATTATTTGGTCTAAAAAGATAGATTTAGAAATGTAGTTTTAATTAAACTAGATAGTTATCGAATAAAATTGAATTTTTAAAATTAAAATTGAATTTTCTGAATTATTTGCAAACTAGATAGTTGTTAATATATACGAAACTTAAATTTAATGATAAGAACATTTATGATTTAATTTAAGAGCATGTCCAAGATCCTGAATGATAATCTGAGGATCTATCTTTATGTCTTTCTTTTTCCCTAAAGTTGTTTTTCGAAAATAATAATAAATTAAACTTTCATGACACACTTGAAGGTTTCTTAAGATGATTTCTGAAGTTTCAAAGCGAAATATTTTACTTTAGGTGCAATTAGTTTAGGTGCAACACAAAAATAAGTCGATTAGTTTATCAACATTCAATTTATCGACTTATTGTTGTGTAACTACAAAATATATCATTTTGAAACTTTTGGAATCATCTTACGAAATCTTGAAGTATGAATGTTTCATTTATTATTTTCGAAAAACAATTTCAGGAAGAAAAGAAAAATGAAAGTAGATCCCTAGTTTATCATTCAGAATATTGATCGAAATTTTTATTTTTTTATATTTCTTCTATATTTCTTCTATATTTATTTTTTTCGATGTTTATTTTCTTCTATATTTTAAAAATTCAGATTTGTCCTAAAATAGTATTTTACTTAACAATTATTAACTTTATGTTATTATTGTTTAAAAACAATTGTCTATTTTCATTACAAAAGGAAAGTATTAAATTTCTTAAAAAATTAAAACGAAAGAAAAGCAGTTTGTTCACACAGAAAAAACAAAATGTTATTTTTCAATGCATCACTTATTAATTTCCAAGATAGATTGGAATTCTACAGTCTTATGTCTGTAAAAATCCAAGTTCATCTTGAAATTTAACATTTTGTTTTGTCTGTGCATTTTGTTACATTTAGCATTTAAAATGTTAATAACATTTTGTTACGTTACGAACTTTAGATACTTATTTTTTCGAGATTCTTTGGGGCGATATCTCGCTCAAATGAAACACTAATTAATTTAATTAAATTAATTGCAATTTAATTTAATTTCAATGTACAAGTTTGTACGGGTTGTTAGTACGAAATACTCACAGCACTGTTGATGTAACTTTTGAGAGCATCAATCAGGAGACACTTTGAGCTTTGAGAGTCTTCTAAATCACTTAGAGGACTCTCAACATTGGCTTCGCAAGAGTTATATCCTGCACAGTCAGATTCTATCTTGACTTTTGCTATATCGTTTAAAATAGCGGTTACAGTATCACAGGAAGCTGCTTCCATCTCATCAGGTACATTGTTTGAATGATCATTATCTTTAGTATCACAAGAATTTCCAATCGTTGAAGCAGTATCAAAACTACATTTCTGTGAAATTGGACTGGACGATTGTGAAACGTCTTCAGGGCATTCGTTGAATTGACTAGACACGTTTGATGAATTTGGAACATTTGGCGAATCATGACTAATATTTCTTCTCTGTTCCAATGATTCTTGTGAACTACCCTGAACGCTATTCGCTTTGCTGGCAATTTTATTAGAATAACCGCAACGTATCCTGTTATGTCCCGTAAATAAATCAGGATTCACTAGCGTTATTGCTTGGGTATTGAGTGGCTTGAATAAAAGATTAGACTTGCTGCATCTTCTGTCAGCAACGTAGGTAATGTTCTGGATTTTGTTTTTCTCCGTATCACTAAAAGATGAGGTACTTTCTCGACGAATATTCCTAGATTCATTAACAATACTTGTACAATGTGGATATTTGCAAACTAAAAAGCAAAGAGCGAGGAGAAATTGTACTTCCTCGCTTTCTATTGGAGAAGCTAGGTTCCCGTCGCAAATTGCTATTAGCCTTTGAATTGGAGAAAAAACTGCTGAATGATGGAGTAGGGGAAATTTTGATCTTGTTATTAGTTTTCTAAAAAAGGAGAGACTAACTAATCTCATTCCTGGTGGGGATTCGGCACAAGCTAAAGTTGCTAATAGATCCAGTAGTTTGTGTTGTATTAGGTATTCCAAACATGATCCAGGTTCTTCTCTATCTTTCTCTTCGAGTATTAATATTTGCAGAAGTCTGTTCAAGTGATGCGGAATTCCTGTTGTTTCTATTGGCACCTTAGTGTCACTTAAATGATCCGCATAAAAATTCATGAGCTGTTTCCAATGATAAGTGAAATCTTGAAATGGCGTTGCTGGCGGAGCTATCTGCAATTTATTAAGGTCACAGAAAGTTTAGGAAGATTAAAATTTGACGATTGTATTTTATTAAATTGGTTCTTCTTTACTTTATGAACACTTTTTCTAAAGTTTGAGATCAATTTTTGTTTCTTGTTTTAAATATTGATAAATTTAAAGTTTCATCATTATTTTTATGGAGTTTGATTCTTAATTTGAGAAATATGTTTAGAAACATAATTATGCTTCGTTCTGATTGAAGCTCTGATTGTTTTAATTTTGTTTTATTGTTTTTGAATTTGAGGGTTTCAAATAATCTGATTTTGTTACAATCTGAACTGTATTTTGAATAAATGCGTCTTTATACTTGAAAAAATTTAATTAATTTAATTGAAGTTAAACAAAAATGAAAGTTTTAATGTTTTAAACAGAGAAAATATCTTGAATATCTTGATTAAAAAGAGCAGACCGTCTTTTTGATTAAATTTTACTGAATCAATTAGATTTCAATTTTAGTCAAATTAATCAATTTTGCGAAATCATTCAAACACTTGTGCCAATGTGATACAATATTTGAAGTAAAAGAAAGAAGCTCTATTGAAATAATTTTTCTTGGTAAAATCATATTTCTCTAAGTGGATTATTATTTCGTCTAACTTAAGGAATATTTATAAATATATTTTGTTAGAAAAGCTTTTTGCAAACTCAGAGTGTCGTTTATTTACGTCAGAATTAATTTAATAATGAATAAATTAAATATACTATTCGGTGTATAAAACCTGCCACTATTATTTTACAATTAAACAACAATTTATTATATTATTCTTGGGTCACAACTAGCTACCAACTCCAATAAATAATAAATTTTACTATATATGGTTAATAGTAAATAATTAACTATGGTAAAATTTAAATAACAGTACAAGGTGTTATTAATAAATGAATAAATAAACAATAAAAGAATTACTATTCAATTGTTTAGAACCTTTGAAATAAAATTTTGAAACCAAAATTCAAAGCGATAGGATGAAAGCAAAAACACCAATGAAATAGAAATAAGTTATTTATTGAAAAATGTGTAGATACATGTATAGAAAATAAAATGTGGAATGTAATAAGCAATATAAAATACATTTGCATGATGAAAACGACGAATACAAAAAACATACTTAACGTGGTTATAAAACAATGAAATACAAAAGAAATGTAATCGTAACACAAAGCATAGATTAAAACTGTCATAAATAACACAATTTTTAATAAATGTATATATACATAATAATAGGACCTTGACTTGTCAGGCAAATTGTTTATAATTGATTATATGACAGGTTTTAACTATACGCAAAGTTTCTTATAAAAATAAACTAAAGTATAATAATGACAGATTTTCATGATTAAATTAAAATCACAACACTCACCACGTCGATAGCATTTTTAAAAGCAACCTGAAGACTGCTAATCATTTTACTATATTGTTAATGGAAAATTTATAGTTTATTTTTCTGTAAAATTAAGTAAACTAGAATGTGCGATAATTCAACAAATGACTGCATTGTTTCCTTTTTTATTTAGAGCTTTATTGTTTCCTCTTTACAACGTCAACATGTCTCAAATAGAAACTTGAATAACAAAAAGAACCACTTATAAAAGAATAACCACTTATAAACATTGACATTTTATCAATTCTATGCAGACACGATATAAAGCGTTATAATTATTATTATTTTTTTCTCTTCTCCACTTTTTATCGAGATATCAATATTCGTACTCGAATGTCGAAATTAATCGATATAATATTTGATGCAATCTTGAAAATGCTTAGTTACACATTTTTTGTAATCAATTTGATTCTAAATGTTTAAATTACTTTTGACTTGCGATTCATATTTTCTAAAGTATGTTCTATAAGCAATTATAATAATTAAGTAGGAAACTATAACAATATATGTTTATTTATAAAGAGTGAGTTTTTCGATTTTAAACTTCAATCGTGAACGATATATCGATATTCTGGTGTAGTTGTTGAAATTATCTTATGTAGTTCATTTATTTTTCAAGGCAAAGTAGATAGAGCTACTTGCTTGGAGTTGCGCAATAAAACAGATATTACATTTAAACCAAGTTTAAACAATCAATCTGAAAAATGAAAATTTATATTTTTAAACAATTTCGCAGAAATGTTTTTTCTCGAAAATGTTATTTACAAAAATTGAATTTCATTTTGATTTATTAGAAAAAAAGAAATGTAAACTGTTTGTTTATAACTTTTAATTTTTTGTTAAAGAATTTGTTTTTTTATTCAGAGATATTTTTTTGTAATGACTAATGGTTAATTTTGTCCTTAACGAAATTTTAATGTTAGCTCGTGACTAATTACAGAAAACGATAATGAACAAAAAATATACTTCCTCGTACATTTATTTATATATATATTTAATTTTCTTATTTAAATATTAAATATTTGATGTAGGAACTTAACTATGAAATATTTTATATATATTTGTAAATATTAAATATCTTAGTTTTTTTATTTTCTTTAATGTGAATTATTTATTTACTGTGTGAATAATATTTCATATTTTTAAAATAGAACTCTTAAAAAATAGTTTTACCTCTTTTTTAATGTGTAACCTTTAAAAAGGTGACAATATGCAAATGAGTTTTAAAATTACTTTTATAAGAACGTACAAACATTTAGTTTTACAAAAAGTCTGTGCTATTATTTTTATCTCTCATTTTATGTAACTTAACAAATTATCTTTTATTTCTTGCAAGAAGTACTGAATTTGCTACATAATAAAAGAGATATAATGATAAGCACAATGAAACGTAACTTTTCCGTTTGAATTATCGAATCGTGATATATAGGATTTCATAAATTTTATTTTGCATTCTCAACGTGTACATAATTAACAACATTTATATTCTTAAACGTATAAAACGTGATGGAGCATAATGATGTAGAGAAATAGTAAAATAAATAATTTTCACATCGTCGAAAGTATTTACTCAGTTTATCGTAGCACCTGTACATATTTTTTGTCTTATCTTTTAGAGCACACGTGACTGATGTATAAAAAGAAGTTTGTACCTTCTTTGATATATATTTTTTTTCACACCAAGTCAGTGTTGAATTTTAAAAACAATTCCCACATAGACGTTGCTTTAGTGCACTATGGCAGTAATAACAAAACGTCCCTTTATTTCACAGAGAATTATTGTCTACTTTTTCAAAAGGTGTACTCACCGACTTAAATTTACGCAAACGACGAAACATGATGCAAAACAATCTTCAGAATCGTGGAAGAACGTAGACTTAAAAACACAAAATTAAATAGTATCTCTTGAGCTTTACGATATTTTCTTCACTTAACTTGTACTTCATCTTATCAGTGTGACAATGAAGATTATTACTTTATCGTCCCTTTACCACGACCAATTCCCTCTCCTTCTATATTACTTATAGCCACGTTGGAAAAAATCTAATGGTGTTATTCTTTAAACTTAAGACTTTCTAATTTCAGCTTCTTCACTTTATTTTGCAATCGGCCTTTCGAGAATGTCAAATTTCTTTCAACTTTCGGTTTTTTTTTATGATTCAACAAGTTTTTGGAATATGAATTTAATTTGAATTTCATTCTTTCGCAATGAAAAGAATATTACTTTTTAGATTAGTTCGTAGAGAATTTTTAACTCACATAGAGAATATTTTTATTTGCATTGAAAAAGAGAAAATTGAATCATTTTCGAAATCAACAATTTTTAATTATTGGATACAATTTTGAAATTCAATTCAATTCTACTGACTTGTCGAGTCATGTGCATATCAGAGTTTCTTTTCCTATCCTGCATATTTAAATCATATGTGTATTTGAAACAGTACGCTATGACTTCGTTGGTTCCGACGGGAGGGAAAAGTATAGGAAATTGAATAAGTCTCTATTCGTTCGAATGAATCTTTGTTCTTTCCATTTAATAAGAATCTACTTAATTTTTTCCAAACGTTGTTAGGGAAGCTCCCTTTCATTCATGCAGCTTTTCATTCAAACTGACGCTCTTGTTTTTTTGCATCTCTCTTTCACGAGACAAACGCTTTCACAATCTTTCGTTTCCAACACGAAGCATCTGTCACTCACTCCCTTATTTACACACAATAATCTCCAATTAATTTAAATCGCACCCGGAAGTTTGGTCGAACTTAATCTTGGATCTGGTCCAAGCAAAGAAATTCGACAGTCCAAGTCCAAAATTCAAGACTGCGTGTCTATTTTGCTTATTAAATATATAATATCTGACTCGACTATTCTCCTATAAATGTAACATTTTTCGTTTCTAATACGCGCGTCATATGCTTGAGACGATAGTAAGATTTTTTTAACGATAAAAAATCATTTACTAATCGTCTCCTATAGATCTGATTTAGCTGTACAAGTAGGCAATGTTCTTTGAAATTTTTCATTTTCTTTCTGGATTCTTTCCTTCAAGATAAAATTGATTAATTGCGCGATATTATAATTGTAATTTATAATAAAAAATGTCAAGCATTTATTATTTATGAGCACTGCTCTTTGATGTCGTTTTATCGTCTCTGTAAAACTCCTTGGCAGTCATCATTGCCCAAGGTAGTTACAGAGGATCACTTGTGTGAGACTTTCGTTGATTATTATACTCTTTTACAATAAATTAATTATGACAATAGTGCGAGATTGCGTATCTTTTAATTACATCCACGATTTGTATCAAAATATAATAGAGAACACGAAACATATAATTTGAAGGCTGCAGGAAACAAAATCTATTTGTGTCGAGACCTTCAATGAGAATAATCGATTTTCGATCAATTTTCGACAATTGAATCGAACCAAGCAGAATTATTTGCCGAAATATCGAGGTCGTGTATAGGAAATTTTAATTTACAATCAGCTATTATTTGGGACTAGCCCGCATTGGCTACGCTTTGTGCTATATGTACAACAGTGTTTTGTATTTAATTATACATGTAATTTTATTCTAAACTTTATATATGGCTACGCTGTTATCTTCACCGCTTTTGTGATGCCACAGCAGCAACCAACGCTGCACCACGACCGCTACCATCCTCAGAAAGCATCAGGTCAAACTGCAAAGAACCATTTCTTGAGTAAAACGAAATAACACAAATCTCAGAATCAAAAGACTTTTTGAAAAAAAGATTCGTTGAATTTATTTTAAAGATTTAAATTTAAAGAGTCCTTTTTGGATTCTTCTTTTTCAAGTTAAGCTCTTTTTGTAAATTAAATTTCAGATAGACGATTCTTTAAATTTTTGCGTTTTCTAAGCAATGAAAATGATTTCTTTTGTTCTGAAATTGTATAATTGTTGTAATTGCTTGAAGTGTACGTACTTTATGATTTTGTAATTGGCCAATTTTCTCTGTCATGAGGTCGTGGAAGTGTGGATGAAATCTGTAGACGGAACCATCAACACCCACAGTGACATTTTCTTCTCCTATTTTGTTGAGAACAGCAGCTGTTCCTGAACTAGCAAGATGTGCTGCTCTCCTAGAAACTACGGAACATACGTATCTAACATTTTCACAGTCTTGATCACTGGCATTTCTAACTCCTATTTCTGCTAAAACTTCACGGCAGTTTGTATACTTTCCTTTGGGATCGCTAAAATAAAGATTTTCAATTAGCAACAGTTTGGAACAAATTGTGACACTGAAAAGTTTATAATTTTTGCTTCCTTATAGAGGAAGCATTGTTTAATATATTTTGGAATTAAATGACCGGCTTTATTGACCAGTACACTGTGAACCGCGAGGATTAAATTGATCCAGAAAAGCGAATCAAAATGTTGATATGCAACGTTTTGATTCGCTTTTCTCGATCAATTTAATCCCCACGGATCACTGGGCACAGGAAAAATGAAATGTTGAATTAAAATAAATTTTTTTACAGAATATTTGTGACGCACTCCGAAAAAAGGGACTTTAGAAGGAATAAATTGTAGGTTATGTTTGATGAGAATTTTAACTTGATTAAAGCTTCCTTTTTAATAATTTGCAGTCGAAAATAGTTTTCCTTGATAGTATAAACATAAAGTATTTATAAAAAAACTTAATTTAATGGCTAAGAATGAAAAACGAATCTTTAATCATAAGTTAAAACTATCATTCAACATAATCTATAATCGTTTGTTTCTAAGGTCCCTTTCAGAGCGACACATTTGTATATAAAAGAACTTCTATTTTTTTTCTTTTTTAATTATTACGATTAATGTATTACAATTTATATTTACACGGAAAAAACTATCCGGTTGGAATAACCGGAATTCCAGTTATTCCAACCGGATAGTTTTTTCCGTGATGAATTTTTATCCAACTGCACTAAATTTAGAATTTAAATTTAATATCAATGATGGTTATTTTATGAATTTAATTTAAAAGTCATTAATAAACGGGGTGTTGAAAAATCTGGGAATTTTTTACTTGGGCTTTACGTGTTTTTTAAAAGACGACTTACTTCTCTATTTCTGATACATATTTAGTAAAGAATTGTCCTCGTTTCTTGAGTTCACTCGGACATTTTCCGCCGAAAAGGAGATTAGCGTTGACCAATTTTTCTAGTACTAATCTAGCTAATTCACCCATATACATTCCAGAGATCATTTTTTCAAAGATTTGTTTTCCAGGATTAATGGAATTTTGATCAACATCTCTGTCAAATTCTGTAAGGCAAAAGTCGAGAGTATTCTTCTCTCCAAACGCTCCCCATTCCATATTTATTAACATGCTGTCTTTTTCTTTTGAATATTTTCCTTCTGTAGCACGTTTTGCATTACTTGTTTTCTCAACATAACAGGCATTGCTACCAGTCCCTAAAATTGAACAATTATTGTTTAATAATATAGAGGTTATAGACAAGAATATATAGAGCAGTGAACTTAAGAATTACATTATTATTATACACTGCAAAGACTGATGTCTTGAAAGTGTCTTACGGCAAGACACTTTCAAGACATCAGTTTTTGCAGTGTATTATTATTATTATTATTATTATTATTCTTATTATTATTATTATTATTATTATTATTATTATTATTGTTTTTATCATCACTATTATTATTAATATTACTGTTTTTATCATTATTATTATTATTATTAGTATTATTATTATTATTATTAATAGATTGAAATATCTGGGAAAATAATCGAAATTTGTTTACTATTCCTCTTTATTTACTGAATCTTGAACTTCTTACGAAAAAGTGAAAGATTGTTAAAATAAGAGCTATTAAAAGTAAACCTAAATAATTTGACACGTCATTTTGTCAATTGACATACAGCAATGCAAATATTTATGAAATATTCAGAGCCATATGTTCGTTATGAAAACAGGAAACGATTAAAAGTGCGAAAGAGTTGAAAAAGCAAATATGAAATCTACTTTTGTAATATGTTTTTAATTACTAGGATCTTTAATTAATAAGAAATTCAATTGTTATAAAACTTTAGTTATCGAGAAATGAATGATTGAGAAATGCATTATTGAGAAATGCAATTATTAATAAATTTAGTTATTGAGAGATTAATATTTTTACCAAGAATAAGTCCTATGCGGCAATTTTTGTTTTTCCAAGCACAAGACATTAAGGTACCAGTGGTGTCGTTCAGAATGGCACATACGTCAATCTTAACATCCTGAAGGGAAAATAAGAAAATTAAAATCTTTTTCGTCATGCGAATTCTTAAAAAAGTTATTTGCTTGCTAAAAGAAAGTTTGTCAAAAAATGTCCAAAGAATCTTTCTGATTATCAGAAACTAAACGTAAATTATAGTACTCCTTACAATAAATAAAGCATTTTGAAATATTTAACTTGGCATTTTTTTAATAGACTGGAAATTTGTAAAGTCCAAGCGCTCGAGTTTTATATAATAGTCTTTCATTTTTATCTTTATTTCATTAACAATAGTTGTCTCAATTCAAAACCTACGTCTTTTAATGAATTGAAAAATGGAATTTATTTCACAAGTGTTTGAAATAATAAAATTATTTTATTTAAAATTATTTATTTTGCGTTACCAAGTTGAAGTCCACAACGTTTTTAATCAACGATTTAAACTAAAAATATTTTTCTATTTATTTTTTCTTTCTAATTTTTATCTCAAAACATTTTTGGAAGTGGATTTTGTATTATATTATATTATATATTGTAGGCAATAATTTTTATAATATGCCGCTTGGTGATATATTAATTTTTGTTAATCGTTGACAAAACGTTGCGGACTTCAACCAGGTTTTGCGTTTGGAATTTCTGGTCCATTTACTTTTCGCGTTGAAAATGTTTGTTATTAGTTCTTTATTGATATATGATTTTTGAAAATGTGTTTTTTTTCGAAAAGAGCATTTTTTTAAATTTTCATAATTATTATTATTATTATTATTATTATTATTATTATTATTATTATTTATTACTTTATTAAAAATTTAACTCACATTTCTCCTGGCAATTGCTGCTTCAAGTAAAGCAACAACATCTTCTCCAACAACTCCACTGCAATTGAACCCCTTTGTCCACCTTACAAGTCTTCCTTCTGTGAGTCCTTCTTGTACTAAAGGAAAACTGAATGTGAATCCAAGAGGCAATACCTCGTGCTCCATTTTTAGGTCTTTAACAAAAAGTGCCAAACACTGGGCAATGTGGTCAAAAAGCTGAGTTCCAGTTCCCAACATTAGACTCTGTGGTATTGCGTAGATTTTACTTTTCATATCAAAATTTTGTTTATCTAGTGTGATCAAAAGAACACGAAAATTCGTTCCTCCCAAATCCAAGGCCAAAAAGTTACCTTTTTCTGTAAACGCAAATTTAATGATTAATAACTTAGATACGGTTTACAATAAGTGCTTGAATTAATTATTTTGTTGTGCTATTTTTTGTGTGTAAAAGTATTACAATATTTTGTTTCAAAATTAATATTTCACCTGTGCCATTGGGAAGATCTTGAACGTAGGTTGTATAACATTTTACTACAGCTTCATCGTGCTTTTCTTTTGACAGTCCTTTATTTATATCTTCCGTTAGTTTTTCCATAATTTTCCTGCATTGTTCGTCAGTCAAAATCAGATCCTTGCAGATCTCCCTTATCTAAAAATAAAGTCAATTGTTAATTGATGCTATTTTAGAATTCGTTAAATAAAAACGCATCTTTTCTTATCACGCTTTTTTGTAAATCATTTACTTTTAATGAATGGTCGAATTTATAGAAAATTTATTTCTTCCTATATTTCTTTCTATATTTCTTTCTATGTAAAAATGTTTGTTTCAAAAATGAGTCTCGACCATTATTTTGAGTTTTCTTTATGTATTATTAAATGAATTAATACTATTATTTTGAAATATATTCAAAGAATCTTTCTAAAAGGTTTTTTCATAATCAATTGAAACATTTTCGTTGGATTTATTAGTCACATTTACATATTATTTGCATTGTTTAGCATAAAAAGTGATGAAATTTCTGCGCGATAGTTGAGATACAAGTTTTCATGAATCAATATAATGGTTTATAAGAAAAGGACAAGTTTTTTTTAGCATTTTTTAAATCTCCAGTTTAATAATTTTATTATTCAAGATATTCATGTTTCCTAAAACAGTTCAATAGGTCAAAATATAAATAGAAAATAAAAAAGTGCCACATGCAAAAAAATATTTTTTTGAACAGTGAAATGTTTCTCTAATTGCTGTATGTGTCAATAAAATAGTGTGAGGAGTAGTGAAAAGTTTAGCTATCTCCGTGAAACTTTTCGCTATTCTGGATAAAATATTTTTAATGTTTATTTTTATATTTATATAAAAAAATTAAGTGTGTAATTTGTCAAAATACTAAATTGAAAGTTCTTTTATGTGAATTAAATAAAATTAAAAAATAATTAAATTTTTCATTGATAGCAACTCGACAGTTTTCGATTAATTTCTCGAATAAATTAAAATAAATATTATTTTAATAAATTGCTTTTAAGTATAGAAGTGTATTAAATAATTTTTTTCTGTCAAGGGAATAATAATGACAAAAGTTTCTGAAACTTTTTCAAAGGAAACATATCTTTCAAGGCAAAAATAGTTCAGCAAATATATATATATATATATATATATATATGTTATTATTCATTTTTTGGGAGTGATTGATCATTTTTATCCTTTTTGCATCAAATATTATTGAATTATAAATTCAATGAATAATTTATTATATTTAATTTTATTTTTAGCGAAGGTATAGAACTGTATTATATAGTACATCTAGTAATTGAGAATTTCATAAAATTCTAATTTATATTTATTTTTATACAAGCAGTACCTAGTTCTAATGTTGAAAATTGATATAAATTGGAAATAGAATTAAATTGCAGAACATGAAATTAAAGAATTGAAATATTAAAATCAAAATTAAAATAGTATAAAAAGAACATCAAGTTGTTTGAAAAATTCATTTTAATTTATCGGTTTTGGATTGACTTTCAATGAAATCGGTTCTGAAAACAAGTTTCATTGAAATCAATTGATTACATTATTTACATTGTTTCATTTTGAATTATTATAAAATTTTTATTTTAATTTATTTTGCGCAACATTTTTGTACTCTTAGCAAGGTTGTGATTCATCCTAATCATCACGTGTATAACGATAAACGTAATTTTGAATTCGTGGAAGTTCCTAAGACGAACACGAGATTCGATATTCATTGAATGCTTCAAGCCAGTTTTTCTGTATAGCTACTGGTTATTTGCTCCTACGAATAAACTTGTTTATCAGTATTAATGATTTTAAACAATAGTGTAATCTCTGTTTTATTATTATAAAGTTGAAACATTATTTTTCTTCAATATTGCATTTCACTTAGTCAGGACTTTTAACAATTTATTGTTATTTGATCAATGACCTATCAATTATACCTTTTTTGATAAGTAATTTAGGTTAGTCAACTATTCATTAAAGCTATCAGTTTTACAAAAGAATGCACTTTAAAACATAGTTTTCATAATCATGCAAAAGGTATTTTAATCATCACTAAAGATTTTCATACACATTTTTGTAAAAAGAATTTTGTAAAATTTACGAATAACTTTTGTGCTGTCTCTCCTTAAGAGTTTTTCAGTTAAAATTAGAGATATTTTTCTTCCTGAGCCTTTAAGACTCTGAGTTCTAAATAGAAATACATCATAGGTGATTAAATTTATTAACAACGTAAATGATCATAATTTTAATTGTCTGACCAAATGGTAATAATTTAGTTTATCATGATCAAGATTTGAATTAAAATTAATTAATTATAATATAATTAAATTAAATATAATTAATTAACGAAAAAAACATTTGACTGAATTAAGTTCATAAATATAAGCGCAAGTAGTTTTTATGAGTAAATTACATATATTCTGTCATTTAATATAATGTAGGTCATTAGTTTCTTGAAAACTGAATAAAAGTCTAGAATAGAAATAAAAGATTACGAAGTAGTTGTAAAAAATGATCTATAATTAGTTTCAACTCATGGCTAGAGTATAACTACTATTCTTTTCATCATCCAAGCTATTCAACTCTTTTGTAGATAAAAATATCTTATGTTTTTTCCTGATTATCAGTTACCTATACACTGCTCTTTTATGTTTCATTCAATAATTTTAAAAACTGAAAAATAAAAAAATGTAATGTATTTTTTACTTTTGGTAGCCTGCATTTTGTTTAAAATGTATGTGATTTTATACATTATGATAAATAATTTAATGAACCATTTAATCTAGGAATCTAAGATTACTAACCTACTTCTAATTTTTTGTTTTGATTAAAATTTTTTATTATTATTATTTTTACATTCTCATCAATAATGAGAGTGAATTTTAAAGTATGTAAAATAATTGCATCAATACTTCAAGATGAATGTTACTCAACAAAAATTGTTTTTAAATAAAATTTTACACTCTATTCTCTTGAGCTTTTTGCTTACAATTCTACAATCATTTAACAACTAGAGCAATATTGAGTTAGTTTGAAACATTTGAAATTACTTATAACAGGAATCTTAACCATTAATTAATTTAACTCTCGATTAAACCTAACTACTAATCCTTTTTTCAAAGCCATATTTTTATGCATTCAACATTTTTTTGAATAAGTACAAAAGATTTTGGGGATGAAAAAACTAAGCGGATTTTTTGGTGCAATTTTGAGGTAAAATTAAAAGGCTTTAATTATAAATTAACGGCGACCTATAATTTTATTTTACCGATTATTTTTCATTTAAAATAAATGTAATTTTCCGTTTGCTTGTAAAGTTTTAATTTTTATATTTGAAATTTTTATTTGAAAATTTATTTTAATTCGAATTAAAACTCTGTAAGCCATGAACGGTATATTAATAAAATAACATTAAAGTATATTAAGGCACATAGTTGTAAAAATCAATTATATGTAGCGAAGAAAATAATTCCATACAAAGTTGTATAGTTCAAAGTCATGTCCTTGCTATCATATTCTCATCTTCCGTTTCTTAGGCTGTAGTGTACACGCCATCGATTTTCTCTGACGTCATTGACACACCCGCAAACTGTCCGATAGAATTTACATGAATGAACGACAAAACTGAAGCACATGCGGTTCAGATATTGCGTTTATGTAAATTTATCAGATTATCAAAGTCCTGAGGACATTTACACTTAAAATAATCCTATAAGAAATGAATCTTTTCTTTTACTAATTTTAAATGTTTTCTAATCAAAGCATAAATTCCAAAAAGTAATTTACAATTTTCTTTTTAATTTGTTCCAAAGATGTTAAATAAGGGATTTTGTAATTTGGATATTTCTAGTCAATTATAAAAATTTTGAAATGTTTCCTGAAAGAGGCTTATTTTTATTTATCGTTTTCATTGAAGAATTGTAAACTGTATAATAAAAAAGTGAAATTATTCTTAGTAGGGCATATAAATTATTTATTTTTGTTACTCAACGATTTTTAAGAAGAATTTGAAGTAGGCCAATTAAATATGTTGTTTGTAGATGTCAAGGTTAAAAAATTAATCATAAAAATATAAATTTGATTAAAAATCGTAATTTTGAAATAACTGGTTCACCGTTTCGCCTATATTTAAAATTAAAAAATTTATTATTTACAGCTTCGAGCACGTTGACTTAATAAGTTTTTCGTTACGACTCTGTTTCTTTGATAAAAACAGGTTTTTCATGCAAAATGTTAATTACAACCACGTGAATTGTTTTTGCAAGAAGAAAGATTACTTCGGATTTGTTGTTTGAAATATATTTTAAATGACGTATTATTTCTTTTACTTTAAAAAAAAAATTTTTTTTATTGTAAAAGAAATAACACGTCATTAATTTTATAAAATAAAAAAAATAGAAATAAATGTGAAATAAATGTGATCAAGATATTGAGTAAAAATTACAGAAATATTGATTTGCCTGATAAAATTGTTTATTCCAATTTATGAATTATTGATTTAATATTTAAGGACGTGTGTAGAAGGAACATTTATTTTGTTAAATTCAATTTTTATAAAGTGTGATTACATGTATATATGTGATGTAGAAAGAGAGATAATATTTACTTTTGCTTCCTCACAGAGGAAGTTTCTTATCTTTAGTTTAATTTTGAGGTGAACTTTTTATTTGCGAAACCCTCGAAAAGTATAGCTCTATTCGTTTATTTTAGCTTTCGAGTTTTCCTCTTGAAATTTGAAATTTAAAATTTAATATTTCCTCACTCACTAAAATTACTTGACTTCTGATTTGGTAGAAAGAAAAAAATTACAGGTTTTGAAAAATTACTTTTTTTGTCGCATTTGTTTGGAATTTTGGATCCGAAATTTTTATATAAATCTTGTTTGAAAATAAAACTGAGCAAGAGAGTGTTAGAAAATTATATGATTATTGCTATTGTGGTTGTTTTTTTAATACCAATATTTTATTTTAATTTTAGAATTTATAATCTATATGATTTTCGTTATTTTTACTTCTAATAATATTTATTCACTTGTATTATATTCATCTTTTATTGGAAATTTCAAAATCTATATATATGGGCACCGAAGGTATAAAGTTTTATTCAATTTTTTTGGAAAATTAATAATTTGTTTTTATTAACTTGTCAGTATTATTAGTCTCATGACTATCAAATTGAAGTATGTAGTGTCTTGAGTACTTTTAAAAGTAATACTTAAAAGGAATTTACATTCTCTATATAGTATTTTAGAGTCCAAAGAATAATCACTCTCGAGAATTGACTTTGATCCTTGTTTAAGGTATTAAATGAATGAAAATGATATCAAAGAATGATGAATAAGCATTCGCGGAGAAATGAAAGGTTGTATTAATGATTGTATCGTAAAAGTATAATCTAGATATAAAATAAAGATTTATTTTAACTAATATTTTTTAAACTTTTTTTTAACTAAATAAATATTCTTTTTTTCTACATAAACTTTCAGTGCACGTTGTGTGCACAAAAAAATATTAAAATAGTACAACTCTGTTTAGATCTCTAAGCTCTAATTAAATATAGTTTGCGTAATAAACTTCATTAGATAGAAATTGTTGTCAGTGTAATAGACACTAGTGAATGGCAGAGATGAGTAATTATTTACATCATAACGTTCAGTGCATGTTGATGAAGCTTATTGATATTTAATTGTCCAGTTTACTACTTAATAACAAATTAAAATTTAATTTACTCACTGTTTACAAAAATATATACTTTGAAATTGTGGTGCATTTACAATTTTTTGTTACTTTTATTTATACACCCTTTTTTTAAATATTAATTTTCAAATTCAAAAAGTTTTGAACATTTTCTGGATTAAAGTTTTCAAAACCTTTCTAATTACAAATATTTGAAAAAGGTTCGTTACTCTAAACGTCTGCTTCTAATAAGTGTAATAATTATATTGGCTTCTCTCAAACAATTTTTATAAAACGGCATTAGTTGTTTTGTTCAATTAGTATGCATATTCATTTTAAATAATAAAAGTATAGTTCTTTTTGGTGATTTTGATACAGAGAGTAAGTCATCATATTCACAATGTTGATTGTTGCATACGTGCATATATAAATGTGCGCAATAAGTTATTATGTAACAATTATACTCTTTGACATCATATCTCTTTTTCGTACAATTACCTCTTAATGACACAATGTTTAGAATATAGTTCATAAATGGTCGCAAATGACCATTTTCTATTGCTTTTCTTATTTTATTTGACACATTAAAGTACCAATTATCAACAAACAATTGAACTAAAATTACAGTTTCTCTATTATTTTTATGCATGTAATAATAATTTACAAAGTATTTATTTTAAAAAAATATTCTCTTAAATTACTACTATAATAGAAATTCTAAAGACAAATTTAAGTATTAGTTTTGTGTGGAATGTAAAAGATATGTAAATTTCAAAGATTGAATATGAATTTCAATCATTAGAACACATTCAAAACTGAAAGTATATTTAAACAGTTGTATGTCTGTATGTTTAGGAGGAATTTGGAAATCTGGAAGAAAAATGCATGTGTCAAAGAAATTGTATGTGCTTCACACAAACTTGACATGTGCTTTGATATTCCTATATAGCTTTGATTTGTGATCTACACTAAACTGCTTGGTTTGTATATAGAACACTCTAATTTTTTTAGAACACAGCAAAATTTGGTATATCTATACATGTCACAAATTTTATGTGTATATTGCACAAATTTAGCACATACTTGACAATATCTAATCATGAATTGTAACGTGCAGAGCACATGCTATAAAAACTGTATAAAACACGTGCCAATTTTGTGCATGTGTACGTACAATTTTTTCTCCTCGCATGTTTTGGTGATATCAATTTTTATAACCAACGAGGTACAATACATTTTGAATTAAACAACTTAGTTTCTCTTAAACAACAAAGATTTGTCTGTTTCGGCTACATCCCAGAATTGCTATAAAATTAATTTGTAGCAATTTTTGTTTTCAATCCATTTCTTTGCTTATTGTTCATACTCTGCTCCTATATTTCCTTCAGTTTTAGGGTCCTTTTTAGAAATATCTTTTGTCCTTTGATTTATATTGGCGCAATAGACAAGAATTTTACGGGCAAAAGGAACCTTGAAGCATGACCAAGATTTGGGTGGAGCCTGTATTCAAGGTTAAGGGGTGTGTGACACTAAAAGAGAATAAAGCCGGGTAAAAACCGATGCCCTCGTGACTCGTGAACGAAGAGAATCGATTGGAGCACCTGGTTCTGTGTTCTCTCTTACAGCATTTTTCTCTTTCTTTCTCATGAGGACAACCTTAAGCCGGCAAAAGTGACGTATCTCAATTGAACATTATTACACTAACTTCCAAGCAAAAAGTCTACGAGATGTTCGATCGTGGCTTCGTACATTACGTAAAATGCACACGTAACTTACTTGAAACATTGATATTCCCACTCTTTATTTTTCCTCATACGTCGATACTTGACTATTCTTTTAATCTAGTCTTATGGCTCGCGCAAAAGCGCACACGAGGCATGCTCAATTGTCATCTTCCAATATCAATTGCAGAGCAATCTCTTTTAATTGTTCTTCAACCCCCAATTTTCAACCATCCCTGTACTATCACCCCTTCCATTCAAATGGACAATTTTCTCACACAAAAAAATCAAAATTCGTCTCTCACCTCCGGCTTAATCAAATCATTGCTGTTTAATGTCGGTGACATCTTCATTGTTGCTGCTCCAATAAAAAACAATTGCTTTTACACTTCACTGGCGCTTGCCACTTGCACGGAAAACTGATAAATTACGGAAAATTGTCTAGGAAACTTGATGTCTCTATGAGCTGTTGCGTACGTACCAGTCCAGTTTTATATTGAGACTAAAGTTGAAGGCGCCTTTTCTACGCGCACCTCCATGCCATGGACTTGGTGGGGTACACACGCCAAGTGGGGGGGTTAACCAAATGGCGGAGGAAGTGGAGATGGACTGGAAAGTATGGGTAGTTTCCCCTTCCCCCAAGGTTATTGGGCTTCCTCAAGATCCCCACAACCCCCTTTCCTTCTGGTGTACTCGGTGATTTCCACGTTTTATCGGTGAATGCGCCACAACCAGGGAGAAGGAGGCTCGCCTGTCGTTCCAAGGGCAACGAGGTCACTTGGAATTCCTGCATTTCTCCATGTTCTTTCTGATAACCATAGCACCATCCTCCCAAAATCTTTCTCCTCAACCTCAATGCGAAACTACGCAAACAGAAACAGTAGTTTCATCATACTAAGTCTGTGCAAAAAATTCATGATTAGGCAACTTTTTAGCTCGTGCTGAAGGAGGAAAGGAGTAATGATTATGAAGATTTAAATTTGTGATCAATGTCACGTCATTTTTGTAAAAAGGATCATCCTTCTTGTCATCCTTCGCTGTATAAAAGGCGTCTTGGTTTTAGTCCACTTTAGACTGAAAAAGTTTACATCAGATTCCATTTGGACTTAAATTTGGCATCGAAAGTTGGCTTTTAGGACCAAAAACGAACTCAGTCTTCAACACAGAAAAAACGGAATGGTTGGGGCAACCAAATGTATTAATGAATATGCACGGAAAAAAATAATTAGCTGTGGCAGCGAAGAATTCACTACCACTACTAACTTTGTTAACAACTATAGGGACAGCTAACAAATTAGCTGTGACCNNNNAACTTGTTAGCTGTCACTGCTATTTTATTAACTGTGAGCATAAATTTCGCTAGTTAACTCCAGTTAGCAATAGCAATTAATTCATTTTTTTCCGTGTGGGATATCAATATTATATGGTCTACACAGCCATATGCATGCGGATATAATGATTATACAGATAGTTGTGCCTATCATATATATGGATGTGCCAACCATATTTTCGCTAGCAATATAATTATTGATGTCCCAACCATGCTATTTTTTCCGTGAAGCTGTAAACTTTGATGATTTTTAGTCATTTTGGTTTTAAGATGTAAACTGATTAATACTTTGTTTTTGTTGTGTTATCATCATCCTTATCATCCTTCTTTAAGTGTTCAAATTCCAATAGGGACTTACCCACATGGATAGGATTGCAATTTTTTCAGATACATTATAGATTTGCTATAAAGTACGATTTATAAAGATATTTTAAAGCATGTTTTAAGGGTGTTTTAAGGATTCTTTTATGATTCCCACTTGGTATAATGTGAGTTGGTTGTGTCCGTAGTTCCAAAGAAATCCAGCTAATTTACATTCTAGGAATTTGCTGAATGGAGGATTAAGTGTTGGGATTTTAAGCTACATCGGGTCTGGTATCCATCTGAAACGGATCTAATAATAGCTTGAGTTTACCCCTTAGGTAGACTAGTATATAGAGATGGGCTCAATCCTAATACTCTTCCAAAACGATTTAAATCTTCGGCTAGTATAAACTAGTTCACTTCAGTATTTTCGGTTTTTCTTTGCATATAAAGTAACTATTAATGCTTCTATCCTGTTTCACTGGTATGATTAGTAGTAAATCAATGAATGATAATACATAAAAGTGCAAACACTGCAAAAAATGGTGTCTTAAAAGTAAGACAAAAGTGTCTTATTTGGCCAAAAACGTCTTAAATTAAGAAATTTTTTGTGTCTTAGTCACCAAATATGTCTTAATTTAAGACGTCTTTGCTCAAAATAAGACACCATGTTTTTGTAGTGAATAAGTGAATTCGACAAAAGCTAGACTGGTACCAAATCTGAAATTGAAAGTTTGAACAAATGTGAACCTATGTAGCAAAATGTGAATTAACATTCTTGTAAACTTTTATGTCTATTGTGTCATCAGATTTTCGTGTGAACTATAAAGTTACGGAACTTGCTATACAGCAATAAAACACTTTATAGCAAATATACTTGCAATGAACTATACTTACTATGTATAAACTTACTTTAATAAAAACTTAAAATAAACATCAAAATTTGAAATAGAAGGTTTATTTGGTCTTTTCGAAACCAAGTTATAATTTTTGAAAAATATATGTTATACAATTGCACTGAAAAAAAAATTTATTTGGTTCAAATAACCATTTACTTGTCTATTATCAAATAAATATTTATTTGAACCAAGTAATTATTATTTGAATCCAATAAACAATATTTGATATAATAGACAAGTAAATGGTTATTTGAATCAAATAAATTTTTTTTTCAGTGTGGTAACATTGTTAACAATGGAGAGCAATGAATTTCTACATTCGCGAATGTTACAATTGGTATTTGCAATGAACGTTTTGCAACTGATGATGCAAACTTTGGGGAAGTCGGAGCTTGCATCATGCTTTCGAATGATTAAATTTTACGGGACATGAAAGCAGGCTTCCACCCCCAATTTCCATCCCTCTTTTTTGCGATAACAGCTTACCCCGTTTCTATTCCCCAGGACTCAACCATGATGAAATAGAGTTGTTCAGTTAGAGCAGAAAATCTATATTTCCGTATCCTGATACTCTTGCATCATAGACTAAATAATTAGATCATTATGAGATCCAATTAATATTGTAATACTGAATTCAGACATGAAAATTGCTCGCTTTTCATATGAGGATTAAACACTATACATTTAATTAAGAAACTTGCAGAAACTTCGTAAAAATATCAGAATCTTTTATTCTATTAACGTATTTTTGAGTATAGACTTTTGTTTGAGTATATACACTGAGGAAAAATATGAGCAACGGTAGCTTATATTTTCCCTCAGTGTATAAAGATTGCAATAATTTGTATATAAGTGCATATATTTATCTATTTGTCGTGACAAATTGTCAGACACAATTCAAATTACTATTTAATTAGCCTTTAATTCGTTTTGAGTCATAACGTGATCCTTTTAAAGAGAGTTTTGATTTTGTTTTAATATTCATACATTGCGCGTTTTACTTTGACAAAAGGGATAGGGTATTTCCAGTAAAATGTGGTTTTAATAACGATAATGAGTTGTGACGACATTTTCTAACTTCTAAGTGGGAAACACTTCCTTGAGGAAGAATAAATGTGGTACAATTATATTATGTACAAATTTTCGAGAATTTCAAAAACAATACGGGCTATTGTTTGTTTTAACGTTCAAATCATAAATGGTAATTTTTATAAAATTTGGAATAAGTATAATGAACCTTTACTACTCGTTACGCGTTTATGAATGCAAACGTCATCTATTTTTGTTTTGTCTAAAGAATAAAAATATCTGATAAGAATCGATTAATTGATTATCTAGTGATGGTCATTACTGCGTCAACATTCTTTAAAGGTCAGTGCAGTGAGCTAGAATGACTGTTATAAACTGAGAAAAATATTATAAAATAAGGTCAAAAAATGCAATTTGCGTTTGAAACCAGAGGAAGAATTTTCTGAGGATGACGTAACGGATCGGACTGTGGAGCGAAGGGATCAGGGTGAATTCTGATTGGTTGTTTCTGGGGGCTCGAACGGTCGATCCCTCTTCTGACGTCATCTTGCCTCGTGATTCCCGTACGTCCTTACATTCATGTGTATATGAACTCTTTGGATCCTTAGTATTTTCTTTATTATACTGATATTACTCATTTCCAAGGGTTTCATTGTTGCACATTTTAAGTATGTTTTGTAGGGAAATTTTCATATACAATTTTTGAAAAATTGATATAGACATTTCTAGCATCTCATTTAGTAGAATGTTACATGCATTATATTGTAATCAGGACGTTATTGATTAACGTAGTAATACAGTATTTTTAAGATAGCATTTTTACTAATTCATTTATAGGCAACAAAACTTGCCATACACGGAGGGAAAAACGCTCTTGTTTGAACTTGTAACATATGAGTACAGTAATTAGTTTTATGTTGTTAGGGATTACTCGCATATTTCATCGCACTTTACAGAAAGCGAGGTTGTGTCTGTGAAAGTATTTGTCTGCAAATTTTTTCATGTAGAACTGTTTGATTTTGAGAAGGTCTGGTCCAATTTTGTGAGACGTGTTTCTTGTATGAAGCAAGCTGGCAATTTTAGCTGTACTATTTTTATTTGTGTGGCAAAATTTTCTTCGAATCAATTACATCTGAAATATCGTTACTGGTAATGAATAAGTGACCAATAGTTCTTATCAGTTTTAACAAAATTTCTATTTCGTCTTTAAATTCCCGGGGAATTTCAATGTCAAGCTATCTCACGGTTTTTTCGATTTGTGTGAATTTCGTAAATGTAAATAAAAAAAGGAAAGAGATTAAGTCGTGACTTGCTTAAAAAAATGCACTGATTTGTGATTATAGTATTTACAAGATTGAATCTCTAGTGGACTTTGTTAATGTACGATAATGTACGTTTTAATTTCTTTTGTGAGTCATAAATTTGGGTGTTATATAGCATCCAATTGTACTACTTTATTGTTTTAGTATTTCTATTATTATTATTTATATAGAATAAATAATATAATGATTATATAAAATAATAATAATAACAATAACAATAATAAAATAATAATGTTAACACTAGACAATAAAATTTTAGAGTCGTTTATAATTTATTAAAAATTTATAGATAATAAATCTTCCAAGTCTAATGCTGACAAATAGAAAGAATGTCACTTTGAACAAGCCACACCTTTTCCAAAGACTGATATATGATTGCCAATTTTAGTAGTCCTGGCTACGTGGTTCTACTCACGCTTACTTTTGATGCTTAGGACTAATCTACGTCACATTAGTTAGTGCCGCTGCGTAGGCTGTGACGTTCTGCATGTTTCAAACTTTAGTTTTTTTATAATTTCATTGAAAAATTTTTCTGTGTGACTAAAAACAGTAGTCAATGATATAGTATTTTTAACACATTAACGAAGGTTAACTTTACGATGACAGCTCCAAATTTATTGTAATCTAAAATTAAAAATCTACTGAAACAGACAAAAACTTACTAACACAACTACTAGAGCACGTAGTGTAAAGATTAATAATAATTTTTTTTAGACTACAATCTTGATTTGCTAGAATCGGGGATAGTTACTACTACAAACAACTAAGCATTTTAATCGTTAAACAAATCTTTATTTTTCCAACGTTGTAATCGTATGAATGATTATTGTAAAATGAGCTTAATCTTTTGCTGAAATGAGAGACTATGCTTCGTTTTTTAAATGGAATTAAATTTTAACGTACTTTAATGAATAACTGGATGACTAGAATTGAAAGAATTTATAACATTAGAAAATTAATTACACAGAAAAAACCCAGGATCAAATTGAGTAGCGTATGCTACTCAACTTGAAGCGCACCAGAAATGAGTCGCGTAGATGGCGCTACTTTCTATGTCGTTTTAGCATTGCTCAACTTGAGTTGCACCAAAAGTGAGTTCAAGTTTTTTCTGTGTATCGATGATGAGAGTAATGTGCGAATCAGAAAAAAATCAGTAGAAAATATTAGGCGGCTTCCATAAATAATGTCACACATTTTTCGAGAAATTTGAACCCCCCCCCCCCCTCCCTCCTCTGTCACAGTCATTACATGGAAAAAGTAAATTTTTCTACAGGTTGTCACAATCTTGTAGACCCCCCCCCCTCCCTATGTCTGTGACATCATTTATGGAAGCCACCTTATTAATTATGAAATATGGACAATAGCGATTTAAATTTCAAAATAAAATGCTTCTTAAGCTTATTTGCTAAATGGGTGTGCTAAGTAATTAAGACCAATAATGCTGGGAATAAAGGGGATTAAGAACTGGATTGGACGGACTCTTTGATAAAATTTAAAGATTTATTGGTCTGCTATCTGAAGAATATGTATAGAGCAAGCTTTGGTTATTAAGTGATAGAATTGATTGAAGACTTTTAATCCTCAAATAATCAATTGATTGAGTTTTATTTATTTAATCGCATATGTGCATATATAGAAATGTTACCATCATTTTTTAAAATCTGCAAAAGTTTATTTTATTTCTTTATAAGGTTAAAAGTTTTATTCAAAAAAACTTTGTTTTTAAAGATGGTTATAAAAATAGAAGAATTATATACAAAAAACCAGTTTAAGAAATATCGTATGTTTAAAAGTGTATCGTTTAAAACAAAAATATTCTTTGTAGAAAAAGGACATCAAATTACTCGTTAATCGACATTCTTTTATGCATGTGATGTAGTTTTAAATTTCATTCTTCAATTGATACAATGATAGTAACATCTACCATTTTACCGCATTGAAATATTAATGAAAACAGGTTGTACTATTTGCAAACCGCATGTTTTTATAATAGTAAATAAATAAACTATTTATGAATAGTAAAATTCTAATCTTTTAAACAGGAAATTGAATTCTAGTCCAGATTGCGTAATTTTTACATAAATACAGTAATTTTTACTGGTATACAGTTTAATTTTACAGTTTATTATTATAATTTTACTAATTATTTAGCTCAGTTTTCACTATGAAATTAAATTTCTACTGATATAAATTTAGGGAGATAATTTAAGAGCAAATTATCTTTTACTGATTATATTCTCTTAAATTGAATCAGTGAAATTTCACTGGTTACCAGCCAGAAGTCGGTCACTGGGAATCAGTGGTTTTTAACTGAATTTTTAACTGAATTCCACTGAGAACCAGTGAACTCTGTCGATAAAACAGAGTTGACTGATTTCATACAGTGAGATTTTCACTGAGAATCAGTGAAATTCTACTGATTTTTCAGTGAAAATTCACTGATTGCAATCAATAGCACACTTCTAGCTGATGAATCAGTGAAATTTGACTGATTCAATTTAAGAGAGTAATTAGTCAAAATACTGATTAAGAGAGGACATTGAAGTAGTATCAAGTTCAAGTGCAGGATCGTAATTAAAACAAATATAATTATGTTTTCTTATTTGTCATAATCAAAGGTATGCTAATGTCGGATAAACTTTTTGTTAATCAAGTTTTGCTGCTTTGTGCTAATATATGCAAATGCTACCATTACATATTTAAAATAAATATGTATCAGTATGCTTATTGGCATTTATTTTGAATTTTAATAGAAATATTTAAAAATTAATCATAATTGGTTAAAAGAATACACTTTTTTTTACTCCTAACATAATTTTAAAGTCAAGTGAGGTACACACAGGAATAACTAGCAAGGAGACTTATAGCGTCAATAGACCTATCGTTAAAAAGTTCAACACCTCGACCGAGATATTGCAATAATCTATAATAATTTTACTGTATACTAGAGAGAATAAAGTTTCTTGACCCCTTCAACAAATCACATGATAAATTACATTCTTTCGAGACAGATACCATATTATCTGTTCACCTTCAATTTATATTATTTATATAATAATAATGATAATAATGATAATAATGATAATAATGATAATAATGATAATAATAATAATAATAATAACTAGTGGTAAATTATCTTCATTTCATGAAGATTTTGCTTCCTCATAGAGAAAAGAATTTCAAGTTTTAAAGTAAATTTCTAATAAA
>WNHD01001183.1:0-28566 GCA_011057455.1 Ganaspis sp. Gsp50
TAATCGAGGGTCAAGAAGTCACCCTTCATTTTCACGAGTATAAAAGGACAGATGAGCCGGAAGGATATTCAGTCTTGTGCCCTGTCTTGAGCTGATCATTGATACTAATTTCTAATCCTGACTAGTTATCGAGATTGAATCTAAACACTAAACGTCGAAGTCAGAACATCAGTTTTCTCCAGTTACAAGTCCTGTTTTTATGGCTGGAGTATTCTAAAATCCAGTTCCAAGGTTCTTTTGAAAAAATTTTCAACGCAAATCAAACTTGTTCTAATAAACGCCAAGACTCCGGATTTTGTGGCAGCAGACCCATAAACCTTCGGAGAGACGATTTATACTGTTTACTCAAAGGATTATCACACCTAGCTACAACACTAGCCTAAAATTAGCCATTCTGGTCAAACTGCACTTTCGAGTGAGATCAGGTAAATATACTTGTATTTAAATATTATCTTCCTGTTTCCTTTTAATAAATATACTTGTTTTCAGAATAAGCTGCTCAAAGACCTGCTCAATTATACTCTGGGGGTTCCTCTCGCACGAAAACCACGTCCATTTGTATATCAATAAATAATGCTTTTACCAAAAATATCAGTTTCCTTTCTGCCTGTCCCCTTAGTTCAAAAGTTTATTCTTTAGTAGATAAAACAGGCAATAAATAAATAAATTAATGTGATGATTGTTCTTACACGTCTCTTCTGGACGTAACACTACATACAAAATTGAAGCCACAGACGATCGTCGAATGTAAATTCATTTCGGTGGAAATTTAGATTGAAATGACAAAGTCAACAATTAATTTAGATGGAGTCTTGAGATGATTTGCTCGAGCGTGTAATGTACAGTTTATTTAATGAAGATATTTGCTGAAAGGACGAAGCCCGCATTCAGTCACGTGATATCCTGGCTGTGTGCCTTCATATCATTCAAAGGATATCACGTAGTTGACAGTCAGCTACGCTTTAATCAAAATCGAAACCCTTGGAGGATCTCTGTTTCCTATTTCTGTCCTCGTTGTTATGCACATTCAGTCAATCCATCCTCGTCATTTCAAGATGGAAAAAGACTGAAAAAAGTTGAGAAACGTGTCACCCTTTCATCGTATGCTGTTAATTTATTACTGCCACTCTGCGCAATTCAATTAGGCGAATATGACTTTTCACCAAAAAAGTAGATGACAAAAACAGCATTCAATTAACATCAAATTTGAAAATTAAAGTTCAACTTGAAAATTAGCATTCTAGTTGAAAATTAATTTCAATTTGCAATCAGTGCACATTTTGGAAATTACGTACACTTTTCTTTATTTCTACTATTCGTCATGTTGTTGCTTACGATATGTTCCACAAATCAAAAATTAATTACATTTCAAAAATAAGTTATCTCTCCTTTCTTTCTCTAATTCTAATGTTTCTCCTTTTTTTCTCTAATTCTAATGTTTCTCCTTTTTTTTCTCTAATTTTAATGTTTCTCCTTTCTTTCTCTAATTCCATTCGGAAAAATCGCTGTTCAGTTTTAAAAAAAACTATAATTGTGTTTTTTCTCCAATTGCGTGATCATTATCCATTTCTTCCGAACGGAAAAATGTTTCGTTAAAAATTACCGGAAGCGGTGATTTTATCTAAACTTCAGAGAAAAGTTTTTCCAACCAGCAATATTAAAGTCTCTCAATCTGTTTCCTTTTTCGCAAAATAAAGTAGTCTTTAATAATTCAGCGAAATATTTCTCTTCCTTATTTTTAGTAAAATAAGTATCAATTCCTTTTTTAAGTTTAACATATTAATAAACCGCTTTCAGAAAAACATCAACTTTGAATATTATTCCGTTTCCCTTCACATAACCGAGCTCAATTATTATTTTTACTTTTCTTAATAAAACCATTTTTTTGCGATTTTTACCACATTTTTTTAATTTCTTAATAAACCGAGATTTTTTCTTTATTGACAGAACCGAGCTTTTTTGCCCTTTCTTGATAAAACCGAGCTTTATTATTTGTACTCCTTTCTTGGTAAAAGAGAACTTGGTTTTTTTCCTTGTCAAAACCGAGTTTGAATATAACTTAGCGAGAACTAGAATCGATTTTGAACTTTGATGTTATAGTTTTGTTATACATTGCACACCACAAGAGATACGATCAAAGGGATACGATTGGTTTTCCGCTCAGTCTAAAGTGTCTACTGATCCGCAGCGTAAGGGAAAATCCGTACAGAGAATTGCTAGTAATATACACTTTTCGAACTAATTGAAACTCAAAGTAGAAGTTGACGGTTTGTTAGCTTTGATATATGTAATGGTCCATAATCCCTAACGTTGCAGATTAATAATTCAAACTTAGATTATAATCTCAGTAGCTTCCAAAATTAAGCATTAATTAAATGCAAATTACATTTTCATCGCACGATTAAAATTATAAAATAGGTACATTTTCTCCTAGATCCTCTTTCACTATCCACTTTCGTAAGTAATAAACTCATTAATAAAGTTTAAATATTAGTAAATAGTGAATATGAGTGAATAGAAATAAAATAAATTTAAATTTTACTATCTGATCAAAAAACAAACAGAAACAAATAAACAAAAAAAATAAATAGAAACAAATAAACAAACAAAAATAAATAGAAATAAAAAAATAGAAATAAAAAAATAGAAATAAAAAAATAGAAAAAATAAAAAAATAGAAATAAAAGAATAGAAATACAAAAATAGAAATGAAAAAATAGAAATAAAAAAGTATAAATAAAAAAAAATAGAAATAAAAAAATAGAAATAGAAAAATAGAAATAAAAAAATTATTTAAGTAACCAATAAGCATTTACAAGTGATTAATAAATGAAATGAATAATTACTGATCTCATTAATTAATAATTACTTTTTAATGATACCTTAATGCATCTTTCTCAAAGAGAAGACTCTTTTTGCTTCTTCACTTTCTACTCAAGTGCTTTTAAATTATAAATGAACTCTTCTAAAGTTTTTGCACATCCGAGCTTTTAAATTAGTCAAACCTATACTCAATTGTCTCAAGATCTTTACCTTTCTTTCATCAAGAATGAAAAAGCCTGACAATATTTTTTACTCAAGATGACAATGAATAATCTTCAATAACAAAGAATCTGTTACAAATTGAGAGACATTTTTATTCATAACGACTTGAATTCAAAAATTTCCATCAATATTTACATGAAAAAAATGTTGTAACTTTGTTCCAAGAAACTAGACGCGAAAAGAATAAATGCAAAAATTAAGATGTGCCAAGAAAGATAAGCGCCAGGGAATACATGTGAATGGATATTTTTCATTCTTCGCAAGCGGACCATAGTACAAGAGACGAATGTGAACGAAATATTAAAGATGGATGCAGGAATGCAATCTGACATTGCAGAGCGGAGACATGAAAAGTAATACAACTTTTTCGAGATATTTTGAAACACAACATAGTTTTGTTTTTATAAATATTTTGTTTATTTATTTGTACAAAGTTTTGCGACTAAAATCATTTCTTAGGTATATTCTGAATATGAATTCAAGGTCAGAATTGAAAAGTTATTTTTCGTTTTCTTTCTAGCCTCAAAGAACAAGAAATTTAAGTTTAAATTGTTGTAAAATTTGTATTAATTATTTTAAAAATGCGAAACATACACTAGTGGGATCTTTGAAGTATTACCTTTAATTTAAGCCTAGAAAACTTAAAAAATATTCAGTGGTTCCCGAGATATGACTCCAAACGTCGGCGCATCTAATTCGGCCAAGCTGAGCCTAAGCCTTTACTTTCAACTTTGACGCTCAGTCTGGCCGAATTAGATGCGCCGACGTTTGGAGTCATATCTCGGGAACCACTGAATATTTTTTAAGTTTTCTGGGCTTAAATTAAAGGTAATACTTCAAAGACTACATTACTGTAACTTTTGCATTTTAAAAATAGTTTAAACAAATTCTACAACAATTTAAACTATAATTTTTTGTTTTTCGAGGCTATAAAGAAAACGCAAAGTAACTATTGAATTCTGACCTCGGATTTGGATGCAGCGACCCAAAATACGTATACAAGGAATACGTATATACGTATATAAGGAATGACTAGTCTGTCGGACAAAAAAATTGTTCTATTTTGTGAGACTGTGTAAAAAAAGAAACATAAAAGAAGGACAAAAGGAAAATAAAAAAAAATCGATAATCGGACCGAAAAAAAGCAAACAAGAGCGTCGCAAATAAAAAGATATCAATGTCTTGCAACTAATTTCCAAATAAAAGATCTTCAAATAATTTTGCCGGCGAGTCGCAAAAAAATTTGCACTCAGATGACGCTCTGCTCTAATTTCTTTCGCCCAACGAAGCGCTACCATGTGATAGCGACTGATGGTCGACATATTTCTACATCGCACTAACCTTCGGTAATGCAAACAGTTCTTTTAAGAGCCTCATAAACATATTATCGAATAATCGTGGTTATTTTACCAAGATAAATTTTTTTCCCACTACCAGAAAACACCTGAAAACTCGTGTGTTTTGTAACTGACCTTTACAATTTAATTCTCATTTTATTTCCTTTACAATTCAATTTATATTTTATTCAAAACACTAATTATTACAACCAAAAAAACATTTAATTAGAAAGCCAACCTCCAAGGGAAATTATTTTCCGAGATATGGAATAAATATAAATTTTCAAGGGAGCTTAATTTAAAAGCAAAAAGACAAAAGAGATTTGACGTCACCACAAGGTGGTGAGATGAAGTCGTCATTAGTGTCTGCAAATTCCCTCGACAAGAGAAATCATGTCGTGTCGCGCTGACATTAGCAGAAACGAAAAGACAAATTTATTTCAATTTTGCTTACCATCGATAATATTACAAGCTGAAAATTTCAAGTGAATTTATTTCGCAGAAATGGAGAGAGATTTTTTAGCGGAAATTCGTACTTGTTACAAATGGGAAGTAGATATTTTCAAATTGAATCAGTGAATTCAATCGCACCAGAAGCAAAATTGTAAAGTAAAACAATGTTTACCAATGTATGAGAATATTATCAAAGAGCCTTGGAATTTGTAGGTGTATGCAAGACGATAAACGAGTTTTAAGCCAACACGTTACAACGACTCGAGTACCGGTTAATGACCAACAGTCCACGTATACACTTTTAACAGCTGTATAAATAGCTGTAAATACTATTTACATAGTGCAACTGTAAATTTAGATATAAGAGTACATTTTCATCAGAAATGTCACAAGTAAACTTCCACTAAGGAAACCGACTTCCTGAATTGATTTTTTTCGTTAAATATAAACCAATCTGTGAGTTTTAGTTTACAATGTTGTTTCCAAAGTGCAATGTAAATTGAAAAATTTAAGGCAAAGATAACAAACTGGAAGGGAGAAATGTAGAAGGGAGAAGAGCACGAGAGAAGAAAGTACGAGAGAAGAAAGTACGAGAGAAGAAAGTACGAGAGAAGAAAGTACGAGAGAAGAAAGTACGAGAAAAGAAAGTAGGAGAGAAGAAAGTACGAGAGAAGAAAGTACGAGAGAGAAAAGTAGGAGAGAGAAAAATGAAAAGAGAGAAAAGTAAAAGAAAGTACGAGAGAAGAAAGTAGGAGAGAAGATTTTGAGAAAGGAAATTTTAAGAGAGGCAAATTTTGAGAGAGGGCATTTAAGGAGAAAGTTGGAAAGATGAACGATAAAGATAATAAAATTTATAATAGATAAAATTTGGAAGCAGAAAAGTTGGGGAGGATAAAATTAAAGGAATGTAAAAGTTGGAGGGTGTAAAAAGACTAATAATTGGACGAAAGAAAGTTGGGGAGGTTAAAAGTTAAAGAGAGGAAGTTTGATAAGTGTCAAAAATGATAAAATTCGAAGACGCGAAAGTTGTAATAGGGCACTTAAAGAAATAAGCAAGAAGAAGAATTGAAGTAGAAAACGAAAGACAAATTGAAGAGCTAAAAGGTTAGTAAAGATGCAAATTTTGGAACCAAGTGATTAGCCCAGTTGGAGAAGGCCCAGAACTTTGCGGTCGCAGATCGAGGGTTCGCGCCCGTTTGCCTGAGATTTTTTCCGACACGTAAAATAATTAGAATGGGAGATTTGACATTTAGGACTTGTTTATGTGATATTTCGAGACTTCAAATTCACCAAAATTTACCAAAATTTACCAAAAAATTAAAATAAAATAAAAGAACAACAAAAAAGAAATCCAAACAAAATTAACAACCAAGGAACAAAAAAGAAAGTTTAAAATTTAGGGATAAAAGTTGGAAGGGAGGAAATTGTACATCGGTATTGATCACACCTTTTTGTAATAAAAGACGATAAAAATTGTATTTCTGCACAAAATGACAAATAAAGAACGAGAACGCCGGATTGGGAGATTAATTAGTAAAATTAAAAATGGATTTCGTGTGTAATGATATCAATTAAGTTGATTGTGTAATTTGCGTAATGAGAATAATTGAATCGTGAATAAGCTAACAATGTGACAATATGAGATGCATATTTATTGCCTGCATTTTCGACAATTAGTTTACAGCACTATTGACTAATATGCATAATAGTTAGTTATGTTGCATTCACACTGGTATAAATTGCGTTGGATTTAACCCCGTTCGTTCATTGGCTTGAGAGAAGTTGCATAAATTAGCATGTTTGAAAGGACATCTTAATGTAATGTCCAGCTCTATTTAATCTTTCTACATGCAATGTGTGCACGTTGCGTTATCAATGTCGTTCTAGCCCACAGTTATGGAAAAGGTTCAACTTGGCAAGTGAGTTAGCGTCACTTCTTCTCAAAGTAAGCAACCAATGGACACTACAAAATTAAACAGATAACGTAACTCCTTCAAACAAGACAAAAATATTATCAGCAAGTTCAATATTTGTGTTTCTTTTACTCTACCTACATTTTCTTCATAACAATTTTTAACAGCCTTTTCTATTTTCATATACAATAATCTTTTATGACTAATTATAATTATAATTTATATAATTATAATTTATGACTAATTATAATTATGAATTTATCACGATATTTTTTTGAACTAAAATCTTTTATGACATTTCGTATTTTTTGATAAAAATGTTCAATTGGCAAAAGGTATTATAGAAATGAGGAAGAGAAGGAGAATAGTAATAGGAGAATAGTAATAGGAGAATAGTAATAGGAGAATAGTAATAGGAGAATAGTAATAGGAGAATAGTAATAGGAGAAAATAGGAGAATAGTAATAGGAGAATATTAATAGGAGAATAGAAATAGTAATAGGAGGAAGAAAAACCTAGTAGGAGAAAGATGGAAAATAAAAGGAACAAAAAAAATGTAGTAGGAGGAGGAAAATATATACAATACGAAAAGAGAAGATAGTATGGTAGGAGAAAAAAGGAAAATATAATAGGAAGAAGAATGGAAATGTAGTAGAAGGAAGTATAATAATACAGTAAGAGAAAGAGAAAAAAATATTATAAGGGGAACAAAATAATTATAGTAGAAAGAAGAAATGAAATACAGTAGAAAAAAATATGGAAATTCAGTAAGAGGAGGAAGTAAAAATTAGTAGAATTGAGAAGAGAAATATAGAAAGAGTAGCAGATCGTATGTGTAAATGAAGTAAAGTGGATGTGATATGAATTGAAATCGATCCTCAGAAAGCGAAACTTAAAACGAAATGCTAAAAAGTAAAGAAAGACAGAAAGAACAAAATTCGCGTGTAAAAAATAAAAACGAATATTGTAATATTAATGACAAATTAATAATTAATAATAATAAAATTATTAATGACAAATAAATAATAAAATTATTAATGACAAATAAATAATAAAATTATTAATGACAAATAAATAATAAAATTATTAATAATAAAATTATTAATGACAAATAAATAATAAAATTATTAATGACAAATAAATAATTTTTTATTAACAAATTAATAACTTTTGCCAAAAAAAAACTATAATATGATTTATAAAAGAACGCAAATTGACTAAAAACAATCCTAGACGAAAACATTTAGTTTTCTTGTTGTGAAAACTTTCTATGAACTTTTTTAATTAAAAGCACGAAATGAAATTTGAAAACTCATATTTTTGAAATAAATTTTGCGGAATCGTGCATCATGAAAGTAAACACAGTATTTCTTCCTAGCAGAAAAACTAGAAAACTTTTTTAAAAGCGTGTGAGTTGAAAACAGTTACTGCAAAACATAAGTAAACTTTTTAATATGAAATTTAGATTAATAATGTGGAATCCTCCCTTGAATGAAATTAATTGCGTTCCTTTCATTAATTAATACTCCTGATTAATTAACTATCCTGACAAATTATCAAGTTTATTGTAAAAAGTTTGAGCAAGTAACTAACTAATACAAATACCTAAAGTAATTGTAATTTAGTTCTCCAAGACAAATTCATCATCTAATGTACAAATCTTTGTTGCTGGAAAGATCTCGAGAATGCTTTGACCAATTATAATAAAATTTGATAGAAATGTTTTCCATTTCATTTAGAGATTTAAATATAAACTGCATCAAATTTTTTTGTCGACTTCGATACGTCGACCTAAGAAATAATTATTATATTAATATTATATTGATTATAATATATTATATTATATTATATTATATTATATTAATATTATATATAAATAATGATTATCTGAATCCTTAAATTATTTTACACATAAAAAATGTATTTAATATAATTGTGAATAATTAAAAGTAAAAAAAAATACAAAAAAAGATACAAGCGATAAATTCTTTAAGTTTACTCTTTCATTTTTGTTTCTAACAATGTCGTCATATTTCTTGCGATGTGAAAGGTACATCTTATATTCAACTTCCGTTTTCAACGGGTAGTTTCTTCCGGGAACCACAAGTAAAAACTTCAGAAACAAAATAATGTCACGTTAAGTAAAAAAAGTGTATAAAATATATTTTAAAATTCGTTTACCTGGAAGTTACATTCATTTAATCAGTAAAAGAATCATTTTGTCGTGAAAAAGAAACGTTTGACTGTTTAAACAATTTCATTCTTTTGCACACATTTTTCTAATATTATTTTATATGCAAAAATAATCCTCACTGATAATAACATATAAGAAATTTTGTACATCAATTCAAAGTGCGAAAAAATAACAAAGATTATTCAACAATCAATTATTGACAAATGTCTTTGTATTGTTTAAACAGCCAGTAAATCGTGACATGTTTGAAGAGAAGGAATGAATCACAATGTACTTTTTATGAGCATTAAGAAACAAAAATTAATGAGATGCAACATTTATTACTGAAATGTTTATTAACTTATGTTTAAATAAAAAATTGTTTTCGTTTTCTTCTTTCAGTACATTTTGCAAACACTTATTATTGGCTTTAAATAAATATATTGCTTGTAGCAATAAAATTAGGTATTAAATTATGTATTATTGTTAATACTATTATTATTGTTTATATTATAATAAACTATTAACTATTATTATTATTATTATTATTATTATTATATTATTATTGTTATTACTATTATTATTATTACTATTATTATTGTTATTATTGTTATTATTAATTACTATTATTATTTTTAATTATTATTATAAATATTATATAATAATTTATTAATTAATTTATTTATTCTTTATTTCACATACAAACAAGCAAAATAATAATAATACATCATTTAAAAAAAGTTTCAGAGCAACGTTTTTAGTACTAATCAAAAAATTCAGAAAATGGTGCTTCTTTGAAAAATGTTTTAAAACATTTATTTTTATCTAAATCACAATATAATGCCTCAGAAATCCATTATCGGGTCAGAATGAATTTAATGGACGAAAGAATTTTTTGTAGGAAGCTCTAGAAAAGATCCAAAAATATCTACAGTTTTTTTATTTTCAATTTGTGCACTTTCAAAAAAAACTAAAATCTTTCAGCAGTTGTGTATGAATAGTTTTTACAAGCGAAATACTATTTTAGTAATTTTTTACTTTACTTTTAATAAATTTAGAATAGTATGTAAAATAAGAAATATTATTGTGACATACAAGAACATTAATGAATAATGTAATTAATTAAAATATTTTTAAAAACTTGTATTAATAAATGAGAATGTAAAAATAACAAATAATAGTTTTTAAAAATTTAAGTTATATTAATAAAGGATAATAATAATAAATATAATTGATAAATAATAATTATATTATTACAAAATATAAATGAAATAATAAAATAATTAATGGAATAAATATTTCGAAAATGTAAAAATCTCTCGTGAATATCTCCTCACAAAAAAACATCCTCATTATATTTTCGAACAAAAAACTCTTTAGTTTCTTTCCCTGGATTTTGAAGTTTTTTTTTGGTGTTAATATAATATTAAATACATTTGTTTGAGTTTAATTGAAGCTCACATTAAGTTCATTCTCTTTTGTTAAAACAAAGCAAGAAAACTCTCTTTTAACAAGTTAAGTTCTCCGGTCTCTCATTTATCTTTAAACTTGTGCATCATTTTCCCGTTTTACTTTTTTAAATTTCTTTTCTTTTCCTATTTCTTTGCCCTCAACTCTTTCATGTTAAGTTATTTTTATCATGGAAAATATCGATTTTCAAATCATTCTCGTCATCGAGGACATTTTCTTTGTTATTCTAATACATGACCATTTTTAAAAATGAACAAATACAAACTACAATGTACAAAAAATTCGCACCAAAAATATCTTTCAGTCTAGAAAATTAACTAAACACTTTTCCAAAAGATTTTTAAAAATTCCTCTCTGGTGAGAAATTTATTTCTCTTCAAACCGGAAGTGACTAATTAATTTTGATACTGTACCCGCATTCTTCGTGCTCAAAAATGTTCTTTCTTAAAAAATATTAATTAATTTGTACAACATTTTTTATCTTTAAAATTATTTTTACAAAAAAGCTCTTCGACTGGATGCAAATTATTCAGTCGAAAAGTTTGATTCAACAACTTTTAAGTCAAAACATTTGATCAAAAAACATTTCAGTTAAAACATTTGATTTATTTTCTTCATTAACAAATTCTCCATTAAAAAAATGTCCCTTTTTCGAATGTATTAAAAAAAATGTCTCTCCAAATATTTCTTCCTAAATATTTTTTGTCAAAAAATTTATTCTTTTCAATCACACAATTTATCTTCTACGATTTTTTTGATTGAAAATTTGTAAAATTTTTGTTTTAAATTTTTTAAAATTTTTTTATAGAAAACATTTTGTTGTAAACATTTTTTGGTCAAGGAATGGTTCTCTTTAAAGTTTAAGGTCAAAGACTTTCTCTGCTGAAAGTTTTTGATCCAAAACTTTTCCTCAAAAATTTTTTAATCAAATAAAAACATAAAAAAATTGCTTTGTTTTTAAATATAAAAAATTATTCCTGCTATTCAGAAACTTTTCCCGTACAAAAACGAGTACGAAAAAAAAGTTTAATTCGAAATACCTGTGTTCCTTTTGAAAAAAGTAAGAAACAAGAGAAAGAGTGAGAAAGTCATGCAATGCAATTATTGCCACACACGCACATTTTTTTTCCACTTGTGCACTCGTGGTTAAGGATGCATGATGAAAAACGGAATTTGCCCATTTAAGTGCAGCTTCCGAGATTTTTGAAAATCGATGCTAATTTCCGTCTGCCTATACCGAACCACATTGCATTTTTGTGAAAAGGTGCAGCTAGAATGAAACATTCTGACACTCCAGGCACACAGTCACGCACGTGCGAAATTGTGTAACATTGGCGCACTTCTGTGCACACAGACCGGCAAGTAGTTGAACTTAGAACATACTGAATGAACGCGTGCTTTCCACACTAGTCTTCCAAAGGAGGGATGTCCCGCGAATATGTCCGGAATCTCACGGAAATTCACGATGCAATTTTCTACGCGCGCGCGAACGTCTCACACCAGCAGGGTCAAAGAAAGCCCAGAAAAGACAAACCCTCCAAAAAAAAAAGAAATCCGGAAGACCACCAAAGAGGCTTTATATTGCAAAAATATCTTAAACGCCTGAAAAAGATTCTTACCTGCAGCAACTTTTTCTTTTGCACAATTTTTTTATTGCAAAAACTTCCTTTTTTTATTACTCAAGCTATTTTTGGTACGTTTTTTTTCTTATAAAAATTTCTTACCTTCATTCAAAAGGAAAGAAAAAGCTTGAGTTTTTACAAAAAATTATTTCTTGCATAAATTTTTTCTTGGATCGAAATATTTTTTCTTGTAAAAGTCTTTTTTTCTTGCAGAAGCGTTTTTATTTTACAAAAGCGTTCTTTTTTTGCAAATGCGTTCTTTTTTTGCAAAAGCGTTTTAAAAAATGAAAAGTTGTAGTAAATGGTAACGATCTGTTTGTTTGAAAAAAAGCTTTAGAGTAAAATGTACCAAAGAAAAAAAATTGTTTTTCTAATTAATTTATTGCTTCCTCAAGAGGAAGCTTTGTTTATTGGTGGTTTTTGGATATTTAATTGTTTCGCCTCCTAATAGGGAAGCATTGTTTTCTACGTTTATTGGAGATATCTTTTACGTTCTTTGGTACTTTTAGTTTCACGTGTTTGAATTTTTTACATTCAAACATGTGTTTAAGGTCATGTCCAAGATCCTGAATGATAATACAGAGATCTGCCTTTATCTTGTTTTGCTGAAGTTATTTTTCAATAATAATGATAAATAATAAAATAAAAATAGTAAGTCTAACATTCATGACACACTTGAAGGTTTCCTCAAACGATTCCCAAAGCCGCAAAGCGATATTGTTTTAAATTTAAGCGCAAGTAGTGCCACAAAAATAAGTCGGTAAGTTTATTAACATTCAATTTATCGACTTATTTTTTTCGAACCTCTTGTGTCTAAAGTAGCAAAAATAACGTTTTGAAACTTTTGGAATCATCTTAGGAAACCTTCAAGTGTATCATAAATGTTTAAATTATTATTTTTGTTGAAAAAAACTTCAGGTGAAAAGAAAGATAAAAGTAGATCTCTAGATTATCAATCGGAATATTGGATATGGCCTTAATGTAATTTTACTCTCTTCACAAGCTGAATTTCAATTTTATGTTAATTGTCAATACAACGCTGTTAAATTCCAAGGCGCATTTGGATTTTTAAATGCAAATGTCTATAAAAATTTATAAATCTTGAAACTTTAGATTAAAAATTGAATTTGGTAATTGAATTATCAAAAATGAAAATTATTAAAAATGAAAATGATTCAAAATGCAAATTGTTAAAAATGAAAATGATTCAAAATGAAAATGATTCAAAAAGAAAATGGTTAAAAATAAAAATTGTTAAAAATGGAAATTATTGAAAATTAAAATTATTAAAAATACTAATAAAATTTATTATAAAATTGGATAAAACAGCATCAGTCGATAATTATATGCAGAAGTTCATTGTGCACAAAAATGAAGTTTCCAGGCACAAATTAACTTCATAAAAATTATCGACACAAGCATTTTAGTACACAACAATTTTTTTTCCTTAATTACTCATTTTTCATTTACTCATCATTTAATTACGACATAATATCTATGCTCAATTGTACCAGGCAAGATTTCGGGGAAACTTGAAACCTCATTCTTGCACGTTTTAAAAATTATTTCCGAGATTATGATTTAATTTGTAAGTAAAATTTTTATTTATAAAAAAAAAGTGGAATTTATTCTAGAGCAAACAAATGTGAATTCTCAAATAAACTGAAATTCGTATTTTTTTTTAATTATTATTAATACGGAATTTTCCTAAGCAATGTATCGGCAATTATATTCCACCGTTGCTCCCAGGATGCTAATTATGGTAACTAACCTTCTCCTGTCTTTGTACATAGTCAACTAGACCACTCGACATACTTTTTATATTTAATTTTCTATCAAAGAGTGTATATTATATCTGCATAAAAGGAAATGCCTTCACTCGACTTTTATAAAAAATCCAGAAAGAAACTAAACCCATGTACTGCTTGTATCAATAACATAAATGATAAACAAAATTCGTTTCTCGTTGATAAAATTTTTTTTCAAAATTCTTGTTTTTACCAAAAGCACATTTTTTACAAACAGTATTGCATTCTCATCATTTTTGACACATTCTTACAAAAATTCTTTTCTGACAAAAAATATAACAACCTTTTTTGTCAGATTTTTTTTAATTTGTTTTAAAACAACTTTTCGGGCACGAAAGAAATTGTTTTTCTAGACAAATGAAAGTCAAAAAAGAAATTTAATAAGCAAGGAAAAGTTTAATAACAAATCAAGTACTTTTTAACAAAGAAATGCACTATTAACAAATAAATGCACTTTTAGCAAAAAGTAGCTTTTAATAGAAAATATTTTACCAAAACATACTTTTTCACCCTTGCTGTGATAAAATCTATAAATTTCGTTGAAACTAAATATTTCACGAGTAAAAGCTGCATGTATGAAAAAAAATATGCCAGTTATAACTTTCAGTGTCATTTGCCACTATTTTAACACGGTCTCGTAATATTTTTGTATTCATTTTTTAGCGTAAAAATATATTCTTTGCACACGGAAATGACAAACATTTGCTGAGAAGAGAACATTTAAAAAAAAACACTATTTTTGCATTTATATGTCCGAAATTGGGAATGAATGGGATAAATGGAGGAAAAAGAGCTTCAACTCATTGATTTGTATATTCAACCTATTGGATTGAATATGAAACAAATACACATTTACGTCACCTTATGACTGCAACTTTTATCATAGACGACCGATAAGTTGCTACAGTACATTGACTAGTTTGAAAGTAAATGCATTCGAGAATAAATTTCAAAACAAAAATTGAAAAAAAATCTCCTAGATTTTATGTCTCTGCACTTTTTTAAAATCCAAAAAAAGCCCGTGCATGCAAGTTTTTCTCTTTATCGACAAAATTCTAAAATAAACAGAAAGCCTTGAATATTTTGTAGAAATTTGTATTTAACGTTATTTTTACAGAAATAAAGAAATTACGGAAAATTCAACGTTACTTTTCATAGCAATTTTTAGTGAACTTTATAAAAAAAACGTTATCTTTTATTTATCGTAAAATGATTTTTTATTCAAATTTTTCGGCAACGTCATTTTTTTGGAGTGTCATATAAATGTCACTTTTTTATGGAAATTTTATTGTAAAGTCATGCTGTGGAAATTTTATTTTAATGCAAGTTTTGTTTTGAAAAAGTGACCCAGATTATAGAACGATATTACAGTATCATTGAATGGTTCCAAATGGGGAGAGAACTTTTCCAAGTAGGGATGTTATAAAAGCTAATCCCTTGATTTATAGTTTTACACATAAGATTTAAAATATCTCAATTTTCTGGCACATATTAATCTAACTGTTTTTCGAGTTAGAGAAAAATTATATTTTTTGAAAAATGTGCAACCATTACTTTAAGTTAAAATACTTTAAAATTTCTTTGACGAATGCACTGAAACTTAAAGAATATAATTGAAAAAATAATTTTAAATATAATAATTATATAAAATTATATATAATTATATTATATTATATATGTATATATAATATAATAATATAATATATATTATATATGTATATATAATATAATAATATAATATATAATATATATGTATATATAATATAATATATATGTATACATAATATAATAATTATATGCAAAAGAATTTTATTCAACATATTTTTCTTAAAAGTGAAACGTCTTTACTATTGTTATTAAAAATAAATCTTACCCACAACAAATTCCCCTATTGTCCCCCGATTTAGTTAAGCTAAAATAATAAAATTAAAACGTAGGCTGGGACGGGGTCTTGAAAATAATTAAGCAACTTTACATAAAAACATAAAGTTTAAATGTATTATAAAAGTATAAATCGTAACCTAAGACCAAAATCGATTCTAAACCTTATAAATTGATAAAAGGTTTGAAATTCTGAAAATGAAAATGAATTATTTTTATTGAATGTCTTCGGATAATATTTTGATTAGTTAAGTTTGTTTAAACAATTTCTTATATAAACAATTTCATACCATAAGTAAAATTGGCAAATAGAAATATTATCGCAACATAAAGTTGATTAATACTTAATTGTTATTAATAATTATATTTGTTTAAACAATTTGTTGTTTAAACAATTTATTCTTTAAACAATTTGTTATTTAAACAATTTGTTCTTTAAACAGTTTGTTGTTTAAACAATTTGTTGTTTAAACAATTTGTTGTTTAAACAATTTGTTGTTTAAATAATTTGTTGTTTAAACAATTTGTTCTTTAAACAATTTGTTGTTTAAACAAAATCGCTCAAAATTCGTTAAACATTTTTAAAGTAATTCAGTGTAATTAAGAATGGTTATAATTAAAAATAACATTAATTATTAACCAAGTATGTTTAAACTATTAAATATTTGTCATATTAATTGAACTTAGAAATGTTAATTAAATATACGATTTTATTTCATATAGATATTGCATAGTTATAGTGTTTATGATAATTATATTATTTTTATTTTTTAATTAATTAATTGTTACAAGACGTGACAAAAGACTATCACTATATCTTCCAAAGTTGTTAAAGATTAGTTTTGCTTATATTTTTGTTTAGGTTAAAAACAATTTCAATAGTTTGAGGTTATGCTACAGTCACCAGACTCAAAGCAAATTCGATGTTTGAAAGCTAATAAAAATTGTATCTAAATTTCTTCGTGTTCGAAAAATTCCATTAAATTGTAAAAAAAAAGAGTCTCGAATGAAATGTGTATTTTATTGAATAATTCAAGCAGCAATAAAATGGGGATTTTATTCGTGAATAAGTGTTGAGGGGAAATTGACTTTCAATAAATTAACACATAGCGTAGCGCACTACATTACTGACGTAACAAAACGTTTAGTTCCCGATTTGCAAGATTCATAGCGTGAATACATTTGGGTACAAAATAGTTTGCATCTCCGTTTTGGTATTGCCAAGATAAATCAGCCGGAGCGGAAGCTAAATTATCACTTGGATAAAGTGCTACTCAGAGGCTTGATGTTTCTGCTGCTGTGTTATTAATTGCCGGCAAGTCCATAAATTAGGCGGCACACATTGTCATTTCGATCCATGTGTCGTTTCTTTCTGCGCAATGTCGCACGTTGAGAGTTATGTCACGTCTTACAACAACGCGCTCTTTTCTGTGTATCTTTCACACTCACATCTCGCAAAGACTTCATTTTAGACTCTCACACTATACCAGCAATAATTAACGAACGCAGAATAAATATTAACATTCCAGTCGTCTAGTTATAACGACTTTGTGACACCCTCTCCAAAACGAGCAACTTTTTTATAAAAAATAATTTTGAATTTTATCTGAGGACTGCATTGACAATCGAAACGTTATACAATGTGTTGATTATTTAAATAATTAACCTTACCCAAAACTGTAATATTTACATTTTTCTGCTTTTTTTGTTTGCAATAAAATTTCAGCCCACGGTTTAAAACCATCAAAAGGCACTACATTATAAGAACTTATTATAATCCTATAAACAGAAATATCGTCATTAGCATCTAGCTACAATGTAATCTGTTATAAAGTGCTTAAAACTAGTTAGAGACACATGAAATAAGTCAAAATCAACGCTCGAATGCAGGCATACATTTTTTTATTCAAAAAACTTTCCGTGAAAAAAATCGATTCTATGGAAGCAAATCTAAATTATATTTTTACGACTAATTATATTAAATTTATAAATAATTTAATTTCTAAGTATTATTAAGTAAGTATTCTTGTAATAGTTTTATGGCTAACTATTTTTTGAGCTAGAGATATAAAGGGTGGTATCGTCAGCGAATAGTTTAGTAGTAATTAAGTAGTTTTTAATAGTAGTCATTCTTTTGTGGATGAGTAAATCGCTTGTGTAGTATATAAATTAGAGCGCTACAATTCTGCTTCAGGAGCACGTGTTACTATCGTTTTCAGAATGACTGACCAGCTGCAAATACGCCGCTTTTATTCAGTCTGACGGGGAGCCGGCGCTCCAGTGGAGAGGGGATCGTGCTCCGATTGGCTCAACCCGAGTCAGATCAATGAAGCGCTCACGCTTTCACGCAGTTCACGAAACCTCCCACCACAAACCGTGTTCTAACTATAAAAGGATCGGATTTGACTCCAGTTTTCACAAAAAGGAAAAAAGATGCTGGGTATGCTTTATCGTTTTCTTTCAAGAAAAAGTAAACTTAATATTACTAATAAAATCACACTCTATAAAGCTTTTATAAAACCCATTATTTTGTACGCTGCCCTAATTTGGAGCTGCACATGCAAAACAAATCTCATTAAATTTACTACGTTTGAAAACAAAATACTGAGAATGATTGCTAATGCTGATCCAAAGGAAAGCAATAAAACAATTAGAGATAGGCTTAAAGTCAAAGATATTCTGTAATATATATAATATAATAATTAACACCAAAGTTTGTATACGGTGTATAAATCTAGTTCTTTAGGGTATTAATATTTTTCGAAAGAAATGGATGCCCTCTACAGATTTTGCATTTAATTATTAAATTTCATTACGTCTATCTCGATAATTAAATTTTTACAATAATTTTTAAAAGAAATTTCATGGCAAGAAAATTACAACAGAAAATTGAATATTCTAAAGCAGAAGCGTGTTCTTATGAGACAATTTGCATCGTCGAGGGTATAAATTCAAAATGAATAGGTTTTGAGAAAGTTACGGTTAATTGGAGTGTTGAAAGAAATTAGTAAGCGTGATGATGTTAGGATGATTTAACGCCGAATGAAGTTAATTTAACAATCTTTTCTCATTAATTTCAAGGGAGTACTTAATCATGGCTGCCATAAAGTCTTCCTGTGACTTTTGCCAAATTCCAAGTTATCTACCTGTGAAAATAGTGCACACGTTGCACGTCAAAATAGCCGCGATTCGTCTCGTTGGCAGCTTGTTAATTTTGCAATTTTGGAAAATTTATAAATACTTCAACAAGGTATGCTAATGGGAGGTCAACCGTTATTCCGAGACCAAGCGCTCCTTAACGCTTCTGTCCTAAACTTAAGTTACGCAATATTGTGATGCACATCTCGTCGATGACATATACAGGGTGCCATTTACCGAATCATTTCCGCGTCTGACTGGAATTTCGAAATCAAAGCGCGCAAATTTTCTATTTATATTTGCCTCTAGAGTCGATATTCGGTACTTTTGCATCTTTTTGGCGAAATAGTGTTTTAGAATGTATGTGTTTTAACAATATCAAAAGCTTACAACAATTATAATTAATGAACATCAATTCTGTTCAAACCGATATTCGTGTAAAAAATAATTTTTTTAAATTACAGCTTTATATAATTTATTAACTAATTATGATTATAAAAAGAAAGATACAGTTAAAGTAATTCAAAAATAAATAATAATGTAACTATATTATATTATTTTGTTATATGTAATAATATATAAATAAAATCATACATCTAAGAAAAATTGCACATTCAAAAAAAAACTGTCGATAAATCGGCTTCACTCAGTTAAGTTTTTCAGTAGTTTTCCCTAACTCTGGTTACAAAGGGCCAGGTGAATATGAGTAATTCTAATTAAGTCGGCTACGGACGCAAGTCAGGGGGAAAGGGTTGGGAACTTATAGAAAAGAATTGTGGGGTCCATGTGTAAGAAAAACCCGAAAGGAGTTTTTTCATGGAGAAATAATAAAAATAAAATAAATAATAATATAAATAAATAAATAATATGGCTGAGAGGAGGGTATAAAACCGTGATCGGTAGTACCAAAAGAAACTAAATAAATAAAAAAAATAAATAAATAATAAAATAATAAAATAAAAAAATAAAAAAATAATAAAAAAAATAATTGAAAAATGCCCAATTTATTTTTTGGGCGCTTTTTTCTCCTCTATCAAGACCATAGTAGACTGTTTAGAAGACTTGAAGAAAGATTTAAAAAGAATTAGAACCGTTAAAGAAGGGTTCAAAAGAGTTGGAGAAAAGATTTAAAAAAAATAGTTGAAAGAGATGAACAACAAAAGAATTTAAAAACGAGTTTTACTCAGTTTTTAAAATTCAGAAAAGTATATTAGAAATTTTCACTTTGTGAAAGCAAAAGACTTTTTGCTCTGCAAATCGCAACCCACTTTTTGAAATAATGTTTCCTCTCTTAAACAGTGATTCTAATGCTGTTTAATTAAAATGCTCTTAATGTTATTAAAATATAGGTTTCATAATGAAAAAAGTTGAGAATTTCCCTAATGTAAAAAATGCAGAAATAATATCATAAAAAACAGACGAGGAAGAATGTTTGCAAATGCAAAATAATGAAAAGTGCTCGAAAAGAGCAGTAAACAAAATAATATACGATAATTAAAAAATTAATTAAAACTATTACATTGTTGGGGAAAAACATTGAAAAAGAAGTAAATTTTAAATTAGTTCTGTACCGAGTATTAAATATTGCTTAAAAGTTATTTACAAATTGTTGCATAAATTTGTTATAATTTACCGTCTGTAGAAGGGTTTGAAATTATTGTTTAATTATTATTTAAAACAGTTTTAAAATTATTTAAAATAGTTTTAAAATTATTTAAAATAGTTTTAAAATTATTAAAAATGGTTTCAAAATTATTAAAAATGGTTTATTAATTATTTAAAATGATCTAATAATTATTTTAAATTGTTTAAAAACTATTTAAAAATGTTCAACAATTGTATTAAATTGTTCAAATCAAAAAGGCGATTTACATCAGCAATGTTTACATCGATAAGTGAAAATTTACAGGACATCTGAAACTACTTAAGTGATAGTTCCAAACTGTAGGATAAATATCGTTTGAGCTATACTGCTGCAGTTCTAACATGTATCATGGAATACTGCCAACGATATGTCCATCGACCACCGAGTTTAAAGTGTCAAACAACGATTGAATCCACAAATGACCGTTGGACAGGTAATTCTCCATGTTTACATTGATTAATTGCGAGCCACTTTTAGTGGCTTGAAAAATGAACCACTTTTAATTTAAATTAACATCTTTTTATTCAGAATTGAGGACATTTTGAAAATTCTCGAAAAATCATTAATTTGATAAAGTTCCAGAGACTATGTCAATTTACATGAAATATCTGCTTGTGAATCTTTATGATTCACAACGAGTATCCCCCAGAGACCTAATGGTAAAGTTTTACAGATATCTTAACTTTGAGGAAATAAATCATGAATATACTGCCCTTTGTAGTTATCACGCTCAAGATAAAAGTTCATTTTAGTCAAACGAGAGCCTTTTAAAACAGCAGTTAAAAATGTTGCTCTTTAATTTTCAAAAAGCTCTTACTTTCTTCGTTAATGTTTTGATCGTGCGTTAAAATCCAACTACTTAGTTGTCTCGAAAAATGTATGAAAAAATGCCACAAAGAGTGATAAAAACGCAAAAAATAATAGCAAACTAACGTGCGTCCGTAGCCGACTCTAATTAGAATTACTCCCGGTTAGGGTCACAATCTCAACATCAAAAATTTAATAATTCAATAGTATTAGATCTTAATAAACAATAATTAATAATAATAATATAATAAATATATTAATAATAATAATAATAAATAATAAAAATAAATAAATAATTAATAATAAATAAATATAAAAATAATAATCTTAATAAATTATTCCATAGGTAAAGAAACAGTATCAATCAAGATACATCTGACAGTGTTTCATTTTGTCAGCCGGAATTATTTTTCAATCTAACTAAATGAGGAACTAGTTTTAAATATATTAGGTGTTTGTTGCTTTTTATCTTGATTCGAATAAATCAATTTTCAATAAATCATCAATTTACAAAATTATTTAAATAAATTAAATTATCAAGTTAGGACATAACAAAAGTTTTACATTATGTTCTTCAATTAGTTGCTTTTGTTTGTAAAAAAGTTTTTTTAGAATGAAATAAAATGTCGTTTCTTAATTGATACTGTTTCTTTTAGTATAGAATAATGAGTTGATTTGCAGAGTCAAAGAAACTTTGTGATGACTACATCGTTACTGTTAAAAACAAATCTAGTGTATTTTGATCTTTGAGTTTATTCGCAGAGCACGAAAATCTTCCAGTTTCGGTCCGTTTCATTCACACGTGGCCGTAAATTAGTTTAATAAAGATTAACCGCTGCCAAAATTCTGGCTCCAAAGTTTTGTACCATAATAACAAGCGACCTCTGTGATACTTCCTACTTCCAAAATTATAGTGCATCTTTTCATAAAACGACAAGAGTGATAAATCGGTCGCCAGATGCAACTTCGGCAATTTGTTTTTCCTAAGAAAGAATTTCGATTCAATTAATCGGGAAAAGCAAAACTGTGAATAAACAATGTACCGTGTAAACAATATTTATAAAAATAAATAATAGTAACAAATAATAATAGTAATAGTAACAAATAATAATAGTAATAATAGTAATAGTAATAAATAATAATAGTAATAATAGTAATAGTAATAAATAATAATAGTAATAATAGTAATTAATTAAAACATTAATAATAGTAATAAATAATAAATAACAAAATAAATAATAGTAACAAATAATAAATTAAATAATAAAAATAAAAAATAAATAATAAAAAAAGTATGAAAAGCACGCCTACTATGAATTCATGAAAAAACATTATAAACGTTTAGAGAAGTTTTATACTTCGAGATAAATTTGAGAATAAAGGCTGAAGAGTAAAAATGTTGCAACCATTTTCTTTGAAAATCTTTCCTTTTTATTTCTTTCTATAATATAGGTTATTATAAAAGAAAAATGGTGCTAGAGTTTAAAAATAAAACGTTACAAATGTCTTTTAAAAATTGTGCAATGTCACTTTTTCCTATTTTTCTGAAAATCCAATTTTCTGTGGTTAGAGCCCTGTAATAGCTGCAATTGTTTAATAAATTTCAGAAACAATTTACGAAAGTTGATGTCCCAAACATAAAATGAAGTCCTTTTTTACTTAAAAGGAAAAGAGTCATTTTTTCAAGTAGTGAGAGTCAAAGAAACCTTTTTAACTTATAGCACACGTTTCATTATTCTGATGCCAGATGAAATGGAGAAAAACCTTTTAGCGTAGAACGAACTACAGAGTGCATTAAGTTAACTCTTATTCTGAATCTGCGCACTTTTTTCTTGGCGCTTTGAAATCTCTTTTGTTCTTGAAAGAAATTCATTATTAACTTAAAACCAATACTTTCTCTTGTTGATCAATTGTAAATTCGTTATTTAACTTAGTTTCGTTCTCAGTCAGCTTTATAGTCAGTATAGGTCAGTAGTTAGTACATTTGAGACGTGGAAATAAAAATCTAAGTAATAATAAAGGTCAAAGTAATAATGGAAATCAAAGTAATAATGGAAATCAAAGTAATAATGAAAATCAAAGTAATAATGAAAATCAAAGTAATAATGAAAATCAAAGTAATAATATAAATCAAAGTAATATTACAAATTAAGATAATAATACAAATCTAAAATAAGAATAGAATAATAAAATAAAAAATAAAAAATAAGAATATTGATCAAATATCATTGTAGTTGCATTCGATAAATTTAAACAATTGTTATAAACAATAAAAAACGGAATTTAATTGTACCGCTTTTTGTTTGAAAAACGAGTTTTTTTTCTTCTATCCAAAAGAAATTTTGAAAAAACGATTTATGGTGTTTACAGTGGCGTTGCCCTTTAAGGTCATATCCAATCACTCGAATGGTAATTTAGGAATCTACCTTCATTTTCATCTTTTTCTTAAGTTTCTTGTAAAAAAAAAATAGGTCAGGCATTCATGACGCACTAGAAGATTTCCTTAGATGGTCCCCAAAGTTTCAAAGTAATATATTTTATTCAACTTTTCGCAACTATTCCGGTTTAAATTAAAATAGTGAGAAACGAGTAGATAAACTGACTTACCGACATATCAGTTTCAAACCAATAGTGTCGGTAAGTCTGTTTATCGGTTTATTAATTTCTCACCACTTATAGTTAGAAAATACATTGCTTTGAAAATTTGGTAATCACATTCAAGTGTGTCCTGAATGTCTGGCTTGTTATTTTTAAAAAGAAACTTCAAGGAAAACAGATTCCTAAATTACCAACCGAGTTTTTGGATATGACCTTAAGAAAAATCCAAAAAAGGTATTATAGGGATGCAACTATTCTATGATTAATTGAAGTAACGTGATATAAACATAACAAATTTTATTCCAAGTATGACAATAATTATCAAACTGAAATTGAAAATCACTCGAACATAAAATCCTCTGGCAAAGTCCTAATCCCTCGAATCCTTCTAACCGTAACTAAATTCCTCTCAGGATTTTCAAAGGTTTCATAATTCAGTGAACTTTTAGAAGACGTCTTTGCTCTCGATTCATTACAACCTCTTGTTCTTTTCTCCCGACTAATTTTTGTATCCGAACGTTTAATAAAAGAATACGAACTACTGTCGGTCTTCAAAGTCATTCTACTATTCGTTCCACCGTCGCTGATGAAAGCGCATTTTTTCGCCAACTGGGTTATCTCCGTTGCAAACGATTCTGCCCGAGTTGACAAAGAAAAATCACTCTCCGAAGATAATCTCCCCTGACTTTCAACTCTTACTGGTATTTGTTTTTGGCCTCTATTTCCACTTTTTCCCGAATCCGTGAAACCCAACTTCTCAGTTAAAAACTCAGAAATCCCAGAACTAAAAATTATCGGCACAATCGTGATCCTTTCATGCGTCTTGGATAAACTTGGATCCTCGACTGAAATTGATTTTCGGCTGGCTTTCTTTGAAACTCGAGTCTCTAAAGGAGTTTTAGCAATCCTTTCCCTTGGTACTTTCCGGCTCGAAGGTAAACACGAGTTTGATATTTTACTCTCGAAATTTTCAGTTTGCGATTTTTGCGTTATTCTCTCGCTTGTATTTAATTCTATCTTTTCAAAGTCTAATGGATTTCGCTTCTGATATCCTGGCACATCGATACTCTCAGTATTGCAGGCCTTATCGCATCTAACATTTTGCTCACTCTTTTCAAAAGCTTCTTTGTGTTCAGTGCTAAGTCTCTTAATGCTTCTGCCATCACTAAAACGAAAACTGTCCTTTCCAACACAGTCCTCCAATTTTTCTAGACAACATTCTTTAAAATCCTCTCCCGCACCATTTGCTTCATCTTCAGATTCCGTTTTATCTTTCTTATTTTCTTTATCTTTTTTATTCTCCTTATCTTTCTTATTTTCCTTATCTTTCTTATTTTCCTTATCTTTCTTCACAATTTCTTCCTTGATCGAATTATCAACCGAATTCTTTTCCGTGTCCGAATTCAACATACTTTCACGAAGATTTTTCACTGCCTGCAATTTTGTTGCATTCTCTGAAGAATTCATTATTTCCGTCTTGATCGTATTATTCGATTTGACCGTATTTTCCGCTTTTACAGTGTTTTCCGTTTTGGACGTATTTTCCAATTTAAGAGTACTTTTCGACTTGATCGTATTTTCCGAATTAGCAGTACTTTTCGACTTGATCGTATTTTCCGATTTGACCGTCTTTTCCGACTGGAAGGAATCCTCCGAAGAATTTTTGACAATTTCTAATCTGTTTTCTGAAGAATTCTTGGTATCGTGATCCAGTTTGTGTTGATTAAAGGATTCTTTAATGGACATGATTTCTGTGACGTCGTGAGCTTTCAAAAATGTTCGCACTCCGTTTTTTCTAATAAACTTTGCTTTTTGCAGTGAAATTGAACTGGAGCTGTTTTGGGGGGAGATGTGTCTACAATCGGATGACAAATCTCGATGAAAGCTGCAGAGATAGGGTTTATATTTGCAATGTCGACGCTTCAGGCGATTACAAGCCGAACATTCGTTCACTTTATGTTTCCTGGATTTTTTAACGTCATCGGGGGAATTTTTTAAATTGGCAGATTTTGGCGCATTGTGGATTTTATCGTCATTGTGCGGATATCGAGAATGGCAGATCGTAAGCTCCCTTCGATGCTTGGGATCATTTTGATTCGAAACGATCCTACTTTCTCTGTCTACTTGGCAAAGCCTCATTGCATCTTGTACTTTGCAAATTCTCACTGGGTCTTGTACTTTGCAATTTCTCATTGGGTCTTGTACTTTGCAAGTTCTCATTGCATCTTGTATTTTGTAAGTTCTCATTTCGGCAGGCACTTTGCTCTTATAATGCCGATGCAAATTTTCCGAATTGACAGGCAGGACATTTGCATGGAATGGATGCAAATCATGCCTCACTACAGGGAAATCGTTCAAGCTAAGATGACGTGAATTGTCGACAGGGTGAAGACCTCCACGTAAACTGTAGGAACTGCTTGAAACCAGGGAATCCTGAAAATGTCCATTTCCGGAAATCAATGACTGGGAATTAAATTGAGAATTCAGTTGAGAGTGTGAATTCATTTGAGAATTCAATTGATAATGTGAAACATTATCAACATTATGTAACATTCGAGAATTTAATTGCGGATTCAAACAAAGATTACATCCTCCTTGATGATGAAAATGTGGTGGTTTATTGTGATAATTCCCACTCTTGGGAAAGGAACCCACATTTGCAGAAAACGGATCTACAGTTTTAGACAATGAACCCAAATTTGTGTTGAACCCAATTTTGGGTACAAATGAATTGTAGGAATACCAATTTTTGGCTCCTTCTCGAGACGGTGGTATTTCGGGAACGTATTTTGTGCTGATGTTGGAGCGATAATTTGCGTTTATTGTTTGGCATTGTCCTAATTTTGAAATTGCTAAAAGATTGCTGTCGAAGGGCAGTTTCTTGAGATCGATCTGAACTTGGTTCAAAATTTGATCAATTTTGTCCTGTAGTGGTGTGAGCTCTTTGTCTATCTGGGTCATGATTTGCGATAGTTTTACAACACTTTTGTTCGGCTCGTAATTATCACTGGATTCCTGACTATTTGCTTCGATCAAACAAAGTGGAGGCACTGGTTTTGCAGCTACGAAAGAAGGCAGTAATTATTGCACAAGAAAATATTGATTTTCTGATTCTAAGTTTGTACAGTGCGCATTGAAAATAATTGTTCAAAAAGTATATTTGGATTTTTAAAATCACATTTTTTGATCTAATTTTTCAATACATTTAATTACTGTTCGAAAATTTGTAAACTGTAACTAATCCAGATTTCAAGAAAAGAGTAATTTTTTGTGCTATTTACATAGATGTAAATAGAAGTTGAAACAATATAAGAAATGGATATATAAATGGATTCTTGTAAATTTGACAACTTGATAATTATAGACAATTATTATATACAAATTAAATAAGACAAATTGATTTAAAATTAAATGACACAAATTGATTAAAAATTAAACAACACAAATTGATTAAAAATTAAATAACACAAATTGATTTAAAGTTAAATAACACAAATTGATTTAAAGTTAAATAACACAAATTAATTTAAAATTAAATAACACAAATTAATTAAAAATTAAATAACACAAATTAATTAAAAATTAAATAACACAAATTAATTTAAAATTAAATAACACAAATTAATTAAAAATTAACACAATTAATTTAAAATTTATAAATACAAAGTGTCATATAAAGAAGATAAAGAGAAAATGAAATGAACGATATACGTTTCGAAAATGAAAATATATTTATTTTTTGTAAATAAAAAAAAAAAATAGTAAACTATGTACGATATGAAAATAAAAATAATAAACTATAATCAATTAAAAAACGAAGAGCATACGAAAATAAAATTAATAGACCGTAAACAAGAAGTTAGAAACAAAAAGAAACAAAAGAAATAAAAAATAAACTATCACGAGAAGACAAAAATGAGGAACGAAGATAAAAATACAGAAAGTGAGAAGAACGGGAAGAAAGAAAAGAACATTTTTATATATAAAATAATGAGAATAATAAGAATAAGAATAACAAGAATAGGAATAATAAGAATAATAAGAATAATATGAATAATAAGAATAATAAGAACAATTAGAATAATAAGAATAGGAATAATAAATAATAAGAATGAAAGTGAGAAAAAAAGAAAATTAACAATATAATTATAAGAAAATGAGAAGCATGAAATTCAAAATAAGATGCAAAAATAAAAAAAATAAAAATAGGGTGCCAAAAATAAAAAACTAAAAATAAGATTCCACAAATAAAGCTAAGAATAATGCATTTAAGATAGAATTAACATTTATAAACATGTAAATTATAATAAACTCAATTCAATTATTTTAAACTACAATTGTGCAAATAAAACTATACAATTCTATGATCATTGTTATTTTTATTATTATTTTTTTTTACAAAACAAGTGTAGAAGAGGAAAAAATGCCTTTACGCAAATAATTGTGTGGGACTATTATTATTCTTATTATTATTCTAATTATTATTCTTATTATTATTATTATTATTATTATTATTATTATTATTATTATTATTGTTATTATTATTATTATTATTATTGTTATTATTATTATTATTATTATTGTAAAATCAGAATTTATTCCTTCCATAGGTTATAATTGTAATTGTAAAAAACGGTAAATGATCTCAGGAAGGTCAATGAAATAAAAAACAACAA